>JAPFBL010000506.1:0-130000 GCA_026182355.1 Hermatobates lingyangjiaoensis
GGCTTTAAACTCGAACACATCGGAGTTTGAAGAGAGGTGTCGAGAAAATCATGTCGTCAGAATTCGAACATATATTTCGTATTTTAAACATAAAGTGGTACCTCGGTGTTTAAACGGCTTTAAACTCGAACACATCGGAGTTTGAAGAGAGGTGTCGAGAAAATCATGTCGTCAGAATTCGAACATATATTTGTATTTTAAACATAAAGTGGTACCTCGGTGTTTAAACGGCTTTAAACTCGAACACATCGGAGTTTGAAGAGAGGTGTCGAGAAAATCATGTCGTCAGAATTCGAACATATATTTCGTATTTTAAACATAAAGTGGTACCTCGGTGTTTAAACGGCTTTAAACTCGAACACATCGGAGTTTGAAGAGAGGTGTCGAGAAAATCATGTCGTCAGAATTCGAACATATATTTCGTATTTTAAACATAAAGTGGTACCTCGGTGTTTAAACGGCTTTAAACTCGAACACATCGGAGTTTGAAGAGAGGTGTCGAGAAAATCATGTCGTCAGAATTCGAACATATATTTCGTATTTTAAACATAAAGTGGTACCTCGGTGTTTAAACGGCTTTAACTCGAACACATCGGAGTTTGAAGAGAGGTGTCGAGAAAATCATGTCGTCAGAATTCGAACATATATTTCGTATTTTAAACATAAAGTGGTACCTCGGTGTTTAAACGGCTTTAAACTCGAACACATCGGAGTTTGAAGAGAGGTGTCGAGAAAATCATGTCGTCAGAATTCGAACATATATTTCGTATTTTAAACATAAAGTGGTACCTCGGTGTTTAAAACGGCTTTAAACTCGAACACATCGGAGTTTGAAGAGAGGTTCGAGAAAATCATGTCGTCAGAATTCGAACATATATTTCGTATTTTAAACATAAAGTGGTACCTCGGTGTTTAAACGGCTTTAAACTCGAACACATCGGAGTTTGAAGAGAGGTGTCGAGAAAATCATGTCGTCAGAATTCGAACATATATTTCGTATTTTAAACATAAAGTGGTACCTCGGTGTTTAAACGGCTTTAAACTCGAACACATCGGAGTTTGAAGAGAGGTGTCGAGAAAATCATGTCGTCAGAATTCGAACATATATTTCGTATTTTAAACATAAAGTGGTACCTCGGTGTTTAAACGGCTTTAAACTCGAACACATCGGAGTTTGAAGAGAGGTGTCGAGAAAATCATGTCGTCAGAATTCGAACATATATTTCGTATTTTAAACATAAAGTGGTACCTCGGTGTTTAAACGGCTTTAAACTCGAACACATCGGAGTTTGAAGAGAGGTGTCGAGAAAATCATGTCGTCAGAATTCGAACATATATTTCGTATTTTAAACATAAAGTGGTACCTCGGTGTTTAAACGGCTTTAACTCGAACACATCGGAGTTTGAAGAGAGGTGTCGAGAAAATCATGTCGTCAGAATTCGAACATATATTTCGTATTTTAAACATAAAGTGGTACCTCGGTGTTTAAACGGCTTTAAACTCGAACACATCGGAGTTTGAAGAGAGGTGTCGAGAAAATCATGTCGTCAGAATTCGAACATATATTTCGTATTTTAAACATAAAGTGGTACCTCGGTGTTTAAACGGCTTTAAACTCGAACACATCGGAGTTTGAAGAGAGGTGTCGAGAAAATCATGTCGTCAGAATTCGAACATATATTTCGTATTTTAAACATAAAGTGGTACCTCGGTGTTTAAACGGCTTTAAACTCGAACACATCGGAGTTTGAAGAGAGGTGTCGAGAAAATCATGTCGTCAGAATTCGAACATATATTTCGTATTTTAAACATAAAGTGGTACCTCGGTGTTTAAACGGCTTTGAACTCGAACACATCGGAGTTTGAAGAGAGGTGTCGAGAAAATCATGTCGTCAGAATTCGAACATATATTTCGTATTTTAAACATAAAGTGGTACCTCGGTGTTTAAACGGCTTTAAACTCGAACACATCGGAGTTTGAAGAGAGGTGTCGAGAAAATCATGTCGTCAGAATTCGACATATATTTTTCTATTTGTAAACATAAAGTGGTACCTCGGTGTTTAAACGGCTTTAAACTCGAACACATCGGAGTTTGAAGAGAGGTGTCGAGAAAATCATGTCGTCAGAATTCGAACATATATTTCGTATTTTAAACATAAAGTGGTACCTCGGTGTTTAAACGGCTTTAAACTCGAACACATCGGAGTTTGAAGAGAGGTGTCGAGAAAATCATGTCGTCAGAATTCGAACATATATTTCGTATTTTAAACATAAAGTGGTACCTCGGTGTTTAAACGGCTTTAAACTCGAACACATCGGAGTTTGAAGAGAGGTGTCGAGAAAATCATGTCGTCAGAATTCGAACATATATTTCGTATTTTAAACATAAAGTGGTACCTCGGTGTTTAAACGGCTTTAACTCGAACACATCGGAGTTTGAAGAGAGGTGTCGAGAAAATCATGTCGTCAGAATTCGAACATATATTTCGTATTTTAAACATAAAGTGGTACCTCGGTTTTAAACGGCTTTAAACTCGAACACATCGGAGTTTGAAGAGAGGTGTCGAGAAAATCATGTCGTCAGAATTCGAACATATATTTCGTATTTTAAACATAAAGTGGTACCTCGGTGTTTAAACGGCTTTAAACTCGAACACATCGGAGTTTGAAGAGAGGTGTCGAGAAAATCATGTCGTCAGAATTCGAACATATATTTCGTATTTTAAACATAAAGTGGTACCTCGGTGTTTAAACGGCTTTAAACTCGAACACATCGGAGTTTGAAGAGAGGTTCGAGAAAACATGTCGTCAGAATTCGAACATTATTTCGTATTTTAAACATAAAGTGGTACCTCGGTGTTTAAACGGCTTTAAACTCGAACACATCGGAGTTTGAAGAGAGGTGTCGAGAAAATCATGTCGTCAGAATTCGAACATATATTTCGTATTTTAAACATAAAGTGGTACCTCGGTGTTTAAACGGCTTTAAACTCGAACACATCGGAGTTTGAAGAGAGGTGTCGAGAAAATCATGTCGTCAGAATTCGAACATATATTTCGTATTTTAAACATAAAGTGGTACCTCGGTGTTTAAACGGCTTTAAACTCGAACACATCGGAGTTTGAAGAGAGGTGTCGAGAAAATCATGTCGTCAGAATTCGAACATATATTTCGTATTTTAAACATAAAGTGGTACCTCGGTGTTTAAACGGCTTTAAACTCGAACACATCGGAGTTTGAAGAGAGGTATCGAGAAAATTTTTTCACCAGAATTCGAACATATATTTCATTTTAAAATAAATGGTACCCTGAAAGGAAACCAAACTGGATTTGAAGAACAGAAAATCTTCGTCAGAATTCGAACAAATTTCTTTTTAAAAAAAGTGGTACCTCGGGTTTTAAACGGTTTAAACTCGCACATGGGTTTGAAAAGGTTCGGAAAATATGTTCAAATTGAACATTATTTGTTTTTAAACTAAAGTGGACCTTTTTAAACGGTTTTAAATCGAACCAAGTTTAAGAATTGAGAAAATTTTCCAAATTCAAATATATTTGTATTTTTAAAAAATGGAAATGGGAAACGGCTTTGAACCGAACAAACATCTTTAAAGATTGGAAAAATTATGTCGCAATTTTCAACCTTTTTTATTTCTTTTTTTAAAATTAAAAGTTTTTTCTTTTTTAAAACCTTTAATAACCATGAAATTTAAAAGGTTTTGGAAAAACTTTTCCAAATTCAAAAAAAATTTCAAAAATAGATATAGAATACCTATTCACTCCAAGGTAATCCGATAATAGTTGATTTATACATTAAAGAATATTAATAGGATTAGCCATATACTCATTTTGTTGGTAAACAAGTATTTTTAAGTTGTTACTATTTACGTAATAGTCCATGTTGAATTTTTTATTGTGGTTAAAAATATTATAGCCTTATCATGGTATTTAGCCTTGATGAAGATGTATAAATACATCGAAACATTGGCGTAATAAGCTGAAGTTCATTTCCAAGACCTAGGCATCAAAAAATAAAATACTGTTTATATATATATAATACGCGAGTACTTCCCACTTCTTCCCGATGACGACGGATGTCGAAATATCGAAGTGAGTTCTGTAATGACTTTCTGTGTTCTTTCCTATGTGTTAAAATATATATATATATATTATTTTTTTTGTTGGAAATACGATCCATAACGGACAAAAATGGTTCAATATAGACAAAGAAACATAGAGAAATCAAAAGAACACACTTACAGTCTCTAATTTTCAGTTTGAACCGTCTTCAGGAGAGATAAGAGAGGAAACCAGTGCGTTTGGTTTCCCTTTCTTATCTCTCTTGAAGACGGTTCAAACCGAAAATTAGAGACTGTAAGTGTGTTCTTTTGATTTCTCTATGTTTCTTTGTCTATATTGAACTATATATATATATATTTATTTATATAACAGTTCAAAATTGTGAATAGGTAGCACACAAAGTAAAGAAACACACTTACAAACTCAAATTTTCGAGCAATCCGTCTTCAGGAGAAAAGAGAAAGGGAGACAAGCACGTTGTAGACGCAAAGGCTAGTAACCCGTTAGGTTAGTATCATCTTAGTAACCTATTGGGTTACTAGCCGTTGTGTCTTCAACGTGCTTGGTCTCCCTTTCTCTTTTCTCCTGAAGACGGATTGCTCGAAAATTTGAGTTTGTAAGTGTGTTTCTTTACTTTGTGTGCTACCAATCCTCAATTTTGAACTGTTATTGTGTCCAGTTTGGATCGTCTTTCCGTTTATTAAGTGAATATATATGCCATATATATATATATATATTAATCTATTTTATAGTAGATATATTAATATTGATAAAAGTGTCGACCGTGAAGTAGAAACAAAATAAAAATGTATCAGGATTCGTTCAGTTCTTAAAAGAAAAAAAAATTAATCCTGGAATCCCGATGGACTTTTATTTTGTATATATATTGTTGAAAATGATAACAGTTTCTGGATTTACGGCTTTCTTATCAACTAATTCTAACCTTTGGGCTACTTTCATTCTCTTCTTTCCAATTCCTTTTAAGATGAGTCATGATGCGTTAATTTATTGTAAAATTGAGTGTAAACCACTTCAGACTTTTCTTTAATTTAAAGTTTCTTTATTATGTACAATGTAAAACAACACTATTTTAACAAATTTGCTTTTCTTTCTTTTTTTTTTTTTTAGGAATCTCTTGAAGACATGTATAAGAAAATTCCATCGAGTGTGATTTTAAATAATATAAAAAGACCTTTAGAATCTTCAGTTGGGAGTAAAATGTCTTCAAGTTTACTTGATCGTTTTAGACATAAGTTTGATAAAAGCTGCAATAGTAAGATGACTGAAGATGTTAGCGATGAGCCGAGAAAATCAAAACGTAAGTCATAAACGCAGAATAAAGTTGAAAGTCAGTACAACTGATCTTTGCATAATTATGTCGTCTTCTTCATCTTCTCCGAGTTGTTAGTGAACAAGATCTCTCATCTGAGATCTTGTGCACAGGATCTTTAATGACTGCCTTACATCGTACAGGGTAAGATACCGACAACTTTACATCTTCTCCGAGTTGTTAGTGAACAAGATCTCTCATCTGAGATCTTGTGCACAGGATCTTTAACGACTGTCTTACATCGTACAGGGTAAGATACCGACAACTTTACATCTTCTCCGAGTTGTTAGTGAACAAGATCTCTCATCTGAGATCTTGTGCACAGGATCTTTAACGACTGTCTTACATCGTACAGGGTAAGATACCGACAACTTTACATCTTCTCCGAGTTGTTAGTGCACAAGATCTCTCATCTGAGATCTTGTGCACAGGATCTTTAACGACTGTCTTACATCGTACAGGGAAAGAGACCGACAACTTTACATCTTCTTCGAGTTGTTAGTGCACAAGATCTCTCATCTGGCATATGAAAAGTTTAGTCTTGTTCATTCTGGACAATCTAAATCTACTTGTGCAGGGGCAAGCACGTTACGACTGTGCTAATCTGGCCCCCAATGTCTCAGTCATGTTTGATTTAATTATCATTACCATTATTACTATTATTTAAAATTAACTGGTATGTCAGGGGTTCAATAACCACTGTAGCTCTCGATTTATTTACGTGGGAGGTGAATAAATCTGACAAAGTCGTCCCTCAGAGAGGACGTTAAGCTGTCGATCCCAAGTCTTTACGATGCCAGGTACTCGTTAAAGACTGTAGAATCAGGGCCAATGTTCAATCTATTTATATTCCTATTAATATTAAACAAATAATATACCGTCTTACCTCGTACACTGCTGCCGTAGCTCTCGGATTGGTTTCGGGTGTCACCCATCTTTAACAAGAACTAAGGAATCCTAGTTCGAGGTAAGTCCGAGAGCTACGGCAGCAGTGTACGAGGTAAGACGGTATATTATTTGTTTAATATTAATAATACTAACCTCTATGGTAATGACGAAATGTATTTATGTTCCCTTCTGGGGTATTGCCACAGGAACCTAACCTAACCTGTTAAGTGACATTGTTGTTTGTTATATATGTATATATATATAGTTCAATGTACATAAAGAAATATAGAGAAATTAAAAACACACAGTCTCTAATTTTTGGTTGAACCGTCTTCAGGAGAGATAAGAGAGCGAAACCAATCGCACTGGTACAGAGACGGTTGGAGACCGTCTGATGTTTGATCAAAGATCAATCATCATATTGATTGGACAGGAGCTAAATTTATTACCTATGAAAAAAAATGTTGTTAAGAAATATTATTGAATCGTCTCTAATTAAATTTAATAGATTAAATATAATATTATATAAGTAACGGTCTCTTCAAACTTGATACTTTCGTTACGAGGGCAATAGCCTCTTCAAAGAGGGTTGACAGCTAGCGGATGGTTTTTTACTTTTTCTTACTGTACTCCTTTTGTTTCCCCAAACATCCCTTTCTGGACATTAGTCCTTTCATGCGCTTTCACCCTTTTAAAATACCACTCTTCTCTCCCACTCTTCTCAACCCCTCACCAGATGTTTTCTGCATCTAGTGTTTCAGTTGGGTTTTTGACTCTGACGAAGACCGCTTGTTACGGTTGAAAGATCTTAGTCTTGTTTTCCCATTTTCATATTGTGGTTTGATCATTGATATTAATTACAATGCTCTAAGGCCTTTCGTTACAACATCATGAGAGAGCTAAATGAAACAAACAAAAAATATAATGATTATATTTTTTGTTTGTTTCATTTAGCTCTCTGATGATGTTTAACGAAAGGCCTTAGAGCATTGTAATTAATATATGTTTGTTTATTGTGGTTTTTAATATATATATATATATATATATATATATATATATAATGATTCGCGCTCCGTTCTTCGACGTGGGGAGATCTCTCTCACTTCGTGCTCTCTTCTAGTCTACTCCTGATGACGAACAACAGTTCGAAATATTGAATTCTGTAAGTGTTCTCTTTATTCTTTTTTCTGTGTCGTGCTTTGTGTAATTTAAAGTTATATATATATATATATATATATACATACTATAATAAATATTATTGCATATATAATATTTATATATTCAATAGTATTTAACTATTCATCATTCAATTAATTCTATTTAATTATCAAGTAATTCATTCTTATGTTATTAAAGCTCATATATATATATATGTTTTGTTAGATATAAACCTGAAGAAGAACACTAAGTTTTCGAAACGCGTTGTTAGTTTTTAATATAAAGCTCTTTTGTGTGGAAATGTATTTTTTTTTGTAAATTCCCCATGAAACAGATTGAGCAAGTAATGAATTAACCAAATTTACTTTCTCAGTTTATCAATTTTCATGTTTAATACATGCATATTGTTAATACCACTGAGGTTAGTATGATTTATATTAGAAATAGGTAAAACCGTCATACCTCGTAAGATGATCATGGAGTCGTTGGAGCGCTTTCGGACGTTGTTCATCTTCGATTGCAACAAACCTACTGAGCTGTTATATAGGGGGTTGGTTATCTGTCAAGTCCACTGCTATCCTGATATTATTATTTTGATTTTTTTTTTTAGTTGAAAAAAAAATCAAAACAGTTCAGTAGGTTTGTTGCGATCAAAGATGGACAACGTCCGAAAGCGCTCCTACGACTCCATGATCATCTTACGAGGTATGACGGTTTTACCTATTTCTAATATATGTGTTTATGTTATTTTCTTTATTTTTCTGTTTTAGAAAGAAAATTAGATGTTTTTAATGATTTACAAGTAAAAAGTGAAAAACAGTTTGTTAATAAAGAATTGATATATCCAAAAGAAATGGTTTTTAGTATTACAAATATAGAAGCTCCAGCAAACATGGAACAGGAACATGATAATAACGATGATGATGCTAAATCAGAAGAAAGCATAGAAGAAAGTTCACAGAACAGTATATACAATGAAGTCCAAAGTACTGACTCAGGAGTCTGCGGTACTTCTCAGAATGATACCTTGTTTAGTGAAGAAGAAACTTGTTTAACAGGTATTGAAAAAGATGTTGAAGATAAACCAATAACAATTGAAATAGAATACGATAAACTCATTGAAGAAAGAATACAAAAAAAAACTGTAACCATTGATTTTAATATAGACAAATTGAAAACAATGTTAGAAAGGAAAAAACATTATGTACAATCTTGTCCTACTGTTAAATTTAGAGCAACCATTGATCCAACGAAGAATTCTCAAGCCGAAGAAGAACTTAGCAAAGAAATAACTAAAGATATGTTTTCCCAAGTAAGTAGTCTTTTTACTTTCTTTTTTTTTTAATAAAGGCTTTTATTTTTTTACTAATAATTTATATTGTTTTAGATGGATATAATAGGTCAATTTAATCTTGGGTTTATTATAACAAAATTAGGATCTGATTTGTTTATTATAGATCAACATGCAACAGATGAAAAATTTAATTTTGAAACTCTTCAAGCTACCACGAGTTTATCCAATCAAACTTTAGTTGTGTAAGTAATTTATATTAAAATATTCTCGAATTGTTTTTAAACAATTCATTCTACACACTATTTTCCGTTGTTAAAAATTTCAATAGTATGGTACTATTCACAATTCAATTAATTCTATTCAATATTCATTTCATTCATTCTTGATTTGTATATTTGTTAGAAGTAAATCTAGTCTGTCTTAGGCTACAACCATTAGAATTAACACCTGCAAATGAATGCATTCTAATTGAAAACATAAAAATTTTCCAAAAAATAATGTGTATGTGAATATAGAATGATTGATTGAGATTCTAGTATGACATCATACCTTACTGATATCGTAGTTTTAAATTACTTTAGTGAACACAGAATTTGATAATTTTTTTTGAGGGTTAGGTCTTGGAAATGAACTTCTCCTTATTACGCCATAGTATAGATTCGTGACAGACAGCTTTAAAGTCATCTCCGAGGGACAACATGCTCAGATTTTTCATCTTTCACAAGATTTTGTCATTTGTTTTGTTACTTTCAATATTTAAAATTATTTAATTTTCACTTTTCTGTTATATATAAAAATTTCAATGATCAAACCACAATATGAAATGGGAAAACAAGACTACGATCTTTCAACCACTACAAGCGATCTTCGTCAGAGTCAAAAACCCAACTGAAACACTAAATGCAGAAAACATCTGGTGAGGGTTTGAGATGAATGGGAGGGAAGAGTGGTATTTTAAAAGGGTGAAATCTTTTTAAATATGAAAATATATTGTCTTCTAAGTATCACAGAACTAAAATAATTTCATGATACTCCTTATAATATCTTTCTACAATATAAGATGATATCTATTTTTTCTGTCTTTTTGGCAATGTCTATTATAAGAATATGATTTGAATATTGGAAGGTTTAGGTTAGGTTGTTGTGGTGGGTCCACTAGAGAAAACACATAGGCCAATAATTGACACTTTGAGGTAAAATGAGTTGTTTTCACTTGACCAACCCGTCAGTACCACATCCTTGGTGTCTTCCTGATGATGAACACAAAGTGTTTGAAACGCGTTGAATAAAACTTCATTTGTGTGGAGACTTTTGTTCGTTTATCCATTTTACCTCAGAATGAGTAAATACCATACAATTACGGATTGCACAACTAATGAATTGACACTTTGTGATACCCCACAACGAACAGTTTACATTGGCATTAGTAAATTTTCAATTTTCCTGACTCTTATGGCTTCCCTAAGAGTAGGGATCTTTAACTAGTACCTGACGTCGTACATGCTCTGTACTAACGGCTTTAAGCCCTTGCCGAGGGATGACGTACACAGATTTATTCACCCCTCCGTGTGAAATCGAGGGTCAGAGTGAGAATTGAACCCAGCATCTACTAATATATAGGTGAGCAGGTAAACTACTGCTCACCACTGAACTACTGCTGGCATATTGAATCTAGGTACCTGAACTATTTTCCAAATTATTTTAGTTTTATTCTATTAGATGTATATATATATCTTTAAATCTATTTTTTGTTTTATTTATTCTAATTGAAGTTTTATTTTCTTAGGCCACAATCATTGGAATTAACAGCTGCGAATGAATGCATTCTAATTGAAAACATGGAAATTTTCCAAAAAAACGGCTTTCAATTTCAAATTAACGAAACAGGTAGAAGTTCAATTTATTTTTAGCATTTAAGTTAAAGAATCATGTTTATGTGATAGTCACGGAGTGATGAAATTCAGTTGGATATTGAACTGCTTCCTCATCACTAATCACTCGCTTTACTGTTTTGTAAGTTCTTTTTTCGGCTTGATATATCGTAAGAACTTGTTTATTGATTTTTCCTGCGTGTTCATTAATAGGAGTTAGAATTGCTCGTTCACAAAGCCAGTAATTCTGAATAGATGACAGATCTTGAACTCCGGGAAACACCTTGTCAATAAGCTCTTGCAGAGGGATTAAACTCGAACGAAATTAAAATTAAGTGACAATACCTACTTGCTACAACTGTATAGTTTCAAAATGAAAATCTCTGTTGGTTCTCCAAACACAGCTTAAAATCCATATCTTCCCTTCAGCATTGAATTTCCAATCTATTCAAAGCTTTGATGTTAAGTTAGACATACACAAATCTACTGTCAAAGTTTCAGCTCGCTATGCCTTATGGTGGCTGAGTTTACTTGTGACAAAATTTTGCGGACAAACAGACAGAAATTTTTCTACAGGTGAATTCGGTTTTTCTAATGTATAAAAAACGTAAAGATAACTTGAAATGAGTCAATTCTAAGCAATGTACTGACAAAACCTTTCTGTTCTTTCTATTTAGAATATTTCTAATGTTTGCATTATTATCAGATTCAGTCCTTTATGTAAGTAAATCCTTGGAGTTTTCTAATTTAACTTATCTAAAATATCTAACTTTCTAACATAACGGAAATATTTAAACATAAAATAATTCCCAAGACTATTATAAATGACATGCATATTGTCAATACCACTGAGGTTAGTACGATTTATATTAGAAATAGGTAAAACCGTCATACCTCGTAAGATCATCCTGGAGTTGGAGCGCTTTCGGACGTTGTCCATCTTCGATCGCAGTAGGTTTGTTGCGATCGAAGATGGACAACGTCCGAAAGCACTCCAACTTCAGGATCATTTTACGAGGCATGACGGTTTTACCTATTTCTAATATAAATTATATTATAAATGAGCTGACTAACCATCTGAGAGACTTATTTAAATTTAAACCTTTGACAAACTCCCTGACATTAGGTAAGAGACCTGTTTTGGTATTATTCCGCGCACCCTGCTTCTTCAGCAATATCGCGAGTAATAACAGAACAGATTGATGTCTTTTTAACGTGAAAGCTCTTTCGCCGCGTATCGGGGGCACCAAGCCCTAGCCGAGGAGAGAGTAGGTAAGAGAAAAAGAAACAGACAAGATAGGGATGACAACAAAACAAATATTAAAACAAAAAAAAAATTAAAATTTCGATTGACTTATGAAATTAACCCCAGTAGAATTACAAACATTCAGTCAACACCTAGTTGTCATTCTGTGAAAGATTGAGCCTGTTGAAAAGAACTCGAGTAAAGAAAAAAGTTTACGGGAAAAAAGATGGTTTATAATAATTTAAATGATTCTAACGTTTGTAGTATTAACAATGCTAGTTGTATCATTTGGAGAAGTACAGTAGAACCTCGTAGTACGAGTGCTTCACTGTATAAGCAAATCCCTTTACGAGTAGCCATTCGTAAAGAATTTTTGTCTCGTACGACGAGTAAAAATTCGTAGTACGAGCGACTTCCTTACGCCTAAAAGGGCTCCGTTGTAAGTTTAGTCGATTAATAAAACATGATTATTTCTTGCATGCATTTCTATTATTCAATTTACATGTACAGTATTGTTTATTTTTTCTAATTTCACCTTTTCTGTTTTAAAAATAAACTTAAAAACAGGCATTTTGAGAATGGAATGTATTATTTGTTTTCATTTTAATTTCAATGCGAGAAATTGCTTCGTAATACGATTAAATCGTAATACGAGCTCGGTCTGGTAATGAATTATACTGATATACGAGTAAATCGCAATACGAGCTCGGTCTGGGAACGAATTAAACTGATATACGAGTTAATCACAATACGAGCTCGGTCTGGTAATGAATTATACTGATATACGAGTAAATCGCAATACGAACTCGGTCTGGTAATGAATTATACTGATATACGAGTAAATCACAATACGAACTCGGTCTGGTAATGAATTATACTGATATACGAGTTAATCACAATACGAGCTCGGTCTGAGAACGAAATAAACCTCATACTGCGAAGTGCTACTGTTAGGACTGTATTTGTTGGTTAGAATCGATTTATAGAACTACTACCCTTTATGAAAACATTAACCCAAAACTTTTTTCTCACTCAGTTCATGGACTAGTATAATTCTTTGGTTTTAATAACATAATTACATATTGAATATTGGATATACCAATATCCAAACTAAAATTACCAATTTTTAAAAGAAAAAAAACCCTTAAAGATTTTATTTTTACCCTTAAAAACATATCTTTTTGATCAATTTTATAAAATGAAATAACTATGATGACGGCAATAGCATTTACTTTAATTTTTCTTGTTTTGTGTAATTTAGTATTCATAATAATTTTTCATACATCTGTTGTTTGTTAAACTATAGTTTGCTTTTCAGAATTGGCTGGGAAAAAATTAAAGTTAACATCCATACCGATGAGTAAAACATGGGTTTTTGGTAAAGGAGACATTGACGAAATGCTTTTCATGTTGCAGGTAAATAAACATTTCATTTTTTTGTGATAGCAAAATTCTGGAGAAGGAGAGAGGGGGCACTCTATTTATTGTACAATAAATTATGAAGTTTTTTATCATTATTTAAAAAAAAATCCATAGAAATTTTTAGATAAATTTCATTCTGTTTAAAGGATTCCCCAGGAGCAATGTGCAGACCTTCCCGGATAAGAGATATGTTCGCATCGAGAGCCTGTCGCAAGTCTGTTATGATAGGCGATCCGCTTACCCATAAGGACATGCGACGTCTTGTTAATAACATGGGCACCATCGAACAACCATGGGTAATAATTTTTTTTTACTTGATTTACTAAATTTCACTTTTAATGATAACATTTACTATTACAGTGGTACCTCGAGATATTGAGGGGATTTTTGCTACTGAGGGGATATCCAGTACCCCGGCATGGTTAACTCTGGGATAGATCATGACCTATAAAAAGGGCAAGGCTCATCTTCATGGCTTAAAGCCTGCAATTGTAATTAGGCGTATTAGTCTTTTTGTGTGATGTGGTATCGTGGGACCCGCCTCCGCGAGGTCCACCTTGGGCACTTGACGGACTTCAGCGTGGCCTTGCTTCGGTAAGGCTGTCGTGGACTCCCTCAAGTGGCGAAAGGGTCTCACGTAAAAAAGCATCGATCGGTAGTGCTTTGTATCATGGAGTGGCCAAAAGGTTGAGATACATGAATACAAATCAAGACAGGTACCTCGAGATACGAGTTTAATTCGTTCCGTAACCTTGCTCGTATGTCAATTTACTCCTATCTCAAAGCAATTTTCCCCATTGAAATCAATTGAAATACCATTAATCTGTTCCAGCCCCAAAAATATTTACCCCTAATTGTTTTTGTTACGTGATTTTGAATAAGAAAAATGTATTTATAAATGACAAATATTGTATAAAAACATATTAAAAGGGAATGTAGAGGTGGTTAGAAAAACTGGTTTTATTAAGTTTACGTAAAGATGTAATTAGTATTGTGGTTATTTAAATTTCACTTAGACATAACTTAAATGCTACTGTATACTTAATTTTAGTTACTGCTTTTCTCTTCATTGGTCTTTGCCTTTTTCGCAGGATTAAAAAAAAAAACTGTCTAAGGAGGTTTGTTTTTTCCTCACTTTCAGAATGCTACGGAAATAAGTTAGGCAAGTTTCATTAAATAGATAGGGCAAGTTTCATTATCCGATGTACGACCAGTTACAACTTTTTCGGGGTGTTTCTTTGCCACGAACTGTGAAACTCTTTCCCACATTTGACAAAGTCTTTTCGGACAAACGTCACTTCAACAAGTCCTTTGACAATATAGTAAGTTTACTGGGTGAGGAAAGCTATTATACGTTTTGGAACCTTTTAATTATAAATTAAAAGATTATATTGAATTAAAAAGTCGTTTGACAAAATAGTAAGTTTACTGAGTGAGGAAAGCTATTATACGTTTTGAACCTTTTAATTATAAATTAATTGAATTAAACTTTATATATCCATAAATAATTGTAATTAGCATTTCATTTGTAAAATTCTATTATAAACATAATCAATGTAAAGTTGTCAAAGTGTATACACTATCTTTGAAAGAAGAGGGGGTGGGGGGAATGATATTGCGGGAAATGGCGAGAGAGGTGATTGGGCCAAGGAAGGCTAAGAACCCTTGCCTTAAAACATGTAAATTCGTCAATATCCCGAGATAGGCTTTTTTCATGATAACTGTACTTTGTAGTACAGTAATAATCTACCATCTCACCCCATAGATTTTCCTCATATTTAGACAAGTTTCTGAACTCATCCATTATCAAGAGAAAGCATACTTAAGTTTTTTATTTCTCTTTAGTTTGCTTTTGATAATGGACGAGTTTCAAAACCGTCAAAGAAGTCATAAAAACATAGAACGGTTTAATTTTGTGTTTTTTTTTTATTATTATTTAAAAGGTAAAACTTCACTTTACTCTAATACAGTTGATATATTTATTTATTTATTTTGTATCTTTTTTTTATTTAGAACTGTCCTCATGGTCGTCCTACTGTAAGGCATCTCATCAACCTGGATCTTATTACGTAGTCCACATCGTATGAAACCTCCGTTGTATACACAAATCACATGCAACTATAATTATGTATGTTCTGTTAATTATTATATAAGTAATTAATATTTTAATTAACTATATTATTGTATTGCAATTAATATGTTGTGCGCAATCGTATACCGTTGCTCGTTAAGATATGTGTATGACTGACAAAGTCTTTCATTGTAATGCCTGATTGTATTCATGTAGACTTAATGTATATCGTCTACTTAATGTAATTTTATATTTCAAAAATAATTTATTACTTTTTTTTAATTTTTTTTTTACTATTGTTACAGTTATTGTATTTATAAGTACTAAGAAACTGGTGTATGTAAATATCAGTTGGAATGATATGACAGAAAATCCATTGGTGCCCTTCCAAAACATGTTTCTCTTGATATTTCTATCATATCATGGTATACCCCTGTCAATCAAATCAGGAATACGAGGGCCGTTTGATAAGTCCGTGACTTTTTGAATAAAACAAAATTTTTTCGGCAAAGAAACATTTTATTTTTCTACATAGTCACCTTTTAGCTCGATACATTTTGTCCAGCGTTTTTCTAATTTTGTTATTCCCTCCAAATAATACGTTTTCTCAAAGAAGCTCTCAAAATACGCGTTTGTTTCGGTAATGACTTATTCATTCGACTCAAATCTCTTACCGCCCAGCCATTTTTTTAGGTTTGGAAATAAAAAATAGTCTCAGGGGGCTAAATCAGGAGAATATACTGGATGGGATAGCAGTTCGTATCCCAATTCGTGGAATTTTTGCCATGATGACTAGACAAGTGTGCACACGTGCATTGTCTTAATGGAGCAGCACTTTCTTCTTTGCCAAAGTCACTGACTTATCAATCCGCCCTCGTATATCTTGATACATTGGAAATGTTCCAGTTAACCTGCATTCCTTGTTACATATTCTGACTGAAAGACATTATTATAAAAAGATACTGTTTTACCTTGTACGCTTTCCTCACAAGTTGAACTATTTTGAAACTCATCCATTATCAAGAGAAAACTGAAAGTTATTCTGTATTTGAGGATGTTGAAAGGCAATAAATGGCTTTATCTTCCTCTATTATTTTCCTATTACCCTATTAAATAGAGAGCAAATCTAAGCTGGGAATATTCTTAATGTATAATCTTTATTCCATCCTCAAATTGAGAAATACTGCATAGGAAGTGAAGGACCTTGTCTATAGGGCGGTTATTTGTTCGAGTATGACATACGGATGCTCAGTCTTGTTTGGAGTGACGCCCACGAATAAGAGCTGCATCCAAGTTGGACAAAATAAATGTGCTCGCCTTATAGCTAGGGCTCCATGGTATGCAAGAAATGTCGATATTCAGCATGATTTGACTTGGGAATCCATTGATTACTATATTACTCGACTTGCTAACAATGAAGATAAAAAACTGCACACTCATCCAAATATCCTTTTTCGGGAACTGAATTCAACTCCCAACCTTTCCCAATCCCATGAGTCCTAACAGCTTTCTACTTCAGCTAAAAATGACGACATCTAAATTAAACAGTACCCCAAACAATGCAAAGCTACAAGACCATACGACTCCTTCCTCTAACAGACTGACAATTCCCATTCTTGACAATGTTTACTGACCTTAACAAGAACAGTAGAATGATAGCAGTCGTGGGCCTCTGGTTTCGAACTGCCAATTACGACGTGCACTGATGTACATCGAAATATTCGTTGCTCATTGGTGCCCTGCCCTATTTTATTATTATTATTATTTGAGGGTAACTATAGCACAGTGTCTTCAAAACTATTGTACTTCCCCTCTTCTGTACTAAAGTACCCCAGTATTGAAGCTTCAACGCCTTCAAGAAGCTCAGCACTTTTGCTGGTTCCAGCGGTAAAAGTTTTTCTATGGTTTGATGAGTGTCCCGAAGCACCTACCTCTGTCTTGTCGTTATATATAATAAACCAGATAATTCACCTTAGATCTTATTCACGTCCTGATGATGAATGTTGATCATTCGAAACATGTCCAGCATAGGAGATGTACTTTATTGTGTAGACGAAATAACGAGAGTGTTATTTAGATAAATTGAGAAACTTGTTAAGAAACAGGTATCAGCTAAATTTGGTGTCATTTTCAATAATATATATATATATACAATTAAAAGAAACGGTCCAACGGACTTTTTAAATAAAATAAATTCAAAACGAAGGAAACACACAGAAAGACACAGACAAAACTCACATCGATATTTCGACCATCGTCGTCATCAGGAGGTGTGAAGAGCGAAGAGTCCCGCAGGAAGACAGGGCAGCGACTAGTCGATGTGAGTTTTGTCTGTGTCTTTCTGTGTGTTTCCTTCGTTTTGAATTTATTTATATATATATATATATATATATATATATATATACACGCAGCAACTATTCATAAGGCAATGTCAAAATAACAATATCACAAAATTCAAACTTTATTTCAAAATACACATTGCAGGTTCAAATTATTTACAACTAAAAATAGAACTAAATTCTATTTTAAAACTACCTTATAAATAAATTTCAATTGAAATTCAGTCGACTCAAAAAAAAATTACTAAAAGGGGAGGGGGAGAGGTTTGGGTTTCGATTCGAAGAACCCATATTATGGTTATTTTGACAATCAGTCCGAATACTTAACAATAAAAAGTTTTACATTTTTTAAATAACTTGATTTTTAAAACAAATTATCTACTTGTAGGGTAAAAAGCTAATGAAATAGTCTCCAGATATAAAAATTTAATGGTATAAACAACACGTTTCGAACACGTAGTGTTCTTCCTCAGGCATTAACTAAGGTACGAGGGTCGTCCAGAAAATAAGTTCCGTTTTGGTCTGTAGGGCGGTAGGAGTGGTTTTTGCCAAATCCGGCAACACTGCTCGAAAGAGGAGAGGTGGGGGAATATAATGAGAGGTGGGGGAATATAATGAGAGGTGGGGGACCTCAGTCGGTCAATTACCAACGTCAGGGCAGGTAGTTGAAATGGAGCCCTCCATGTCACGTCCCGCCACCTCGATCCCGTTCCCTCTCGAGTTGTTTTGCGCGGAGTGATTCAATTTCTTTATGCACAGGGTTTCAAATCAGTTCAAATTCACGAACAGCTCATTTCTGTTTATGGAGAAGGTGTAATGAGTGAATCAATGGTGAGGAGATGGGTACGTGAATTTAAGGCGGGAAGACATTCACTTGAGGATGAAAGTGGGAGAGGCAGACCCTCAGTTGTGACGGACGAAATTGTCGCAGAAATCGACAATGCAATTAGCAAAGATCGTCGTTCAACCCTGGATGAACTCCACCTGAGTTTCCCAGACATCTCACGATCCTTCATCCATGAGATCGTCTCGGAAAAACTTGACTTTCGGAAAGTTTCCGCCCGGTGGGTCCCTAGAGAGCTGAATGTCTTCCCGCCTTAAATTCACGTACCCATCTCCTCACCATTGATTCACTCATTACACCTTCTCCATAAACAGAAATGAGCTGTTCGTGAATTTGAACTGATTTGAAACCCTGTGCATAAAGAAATTGAATCACTCCGCGCAAAACAACTCGAGAGGGAACGGGGATCGAGGTGGCGGGACGTGACATGGAGGGCTCTATTTCAACCACCTGCCCTGACGTTGGTAATTGACCGACTGAGGTCCCCCACCTCTCATTCTATTCCCCCACCTCTCCTCTTTCGAGCGGTGTTGCCGGATTTGGCAAAAACCACTCCTACCGCCCTACAGACCAAAACGGAACTTATTTTCTGGACGACCCTCGTACAACTGTACCACAGACACATACTCTTAGTTAATGCCTGAGGAAGAACACTACTTATTCGAAACGCGTTGTTTATACTATTTAATTTTTATATGTTGAGACCATTTCATTAGCTTTTTACCCTACAATTAGTAAATACCACATAATAACTGATTGAACTACGTTCGAATTATCTACTTTTATATTTGATTATAAAAAAAAATCGCTTTCTACAAATATAAACATAAGATCATTAATATTTCTTAATTACTGTTAACATCAGTAAAGCATTGTTGTCCTACAATCGGTTATTATGTGGAGTCAATAACACATAACAGTTATAGGCAACATAAATCATAAGCATATGTTTAATGTTAAAACAAAGCCTTTTGAATTCATAATATATTGGATGTTCAATATATAGTATTTAAATAATACCAAATTTTATATATATTAGTATATACAAATTTGATAAAATGCTTAGACCCGAAGATGACCTACTATGGTCGAAAGTTTGTCTGTTTTAACATGTGAGTATTTTATTAAAGTCGTTTTTTATACATGCTTTCTTAATAGTTTTGTTTGTCACGTTGACATGTCTCTGGCCCGTTATATATGGAAATTACCTCCAGTACATCGAAAGATAGTAAGGAAAATCGAGGCTATCAGCAGAAAGGTCGTAAATGCAGAAGCTGCTCCACATTTTAATTCCATTTGTTAATAATTAGTATACAATAAACATGTGAAATAAGAAAGTTCAAACAACAATGAAGAATGAGAAAAAAGACTTAAGATCTTTCACCCGTAACAAGCGATCTTCGTCAGAGTCAAATCCCAACTGATTAAAAATTCAAATAGCCAATCAATTGGGTTTTTGACTCTGACGAAGATCGCTTGTTACGGTTGAAAGATCTTAGTCTTTTTTTCTCATTTCTTATTGTAGTTTGGACGTTGATACATTAGTATACATATACATAGTATTCAAACTTTATTTCAAAACATACATTGCAAGTCTAAAATAATTATAACTAAAAACAGAACTAAATTTTATTCAAAAGCGACAGTTCAGTAGTACGATGTGTTGACCAAACCATTTATTTTTAATTATTTAAATCCTAAGACGTTAGGAAGGCCGAAACCGGTCAACCACCATACTCAACACAAGAAGTTTTTGACATCGTTCACGTTCAGGCTAAGAGTTTCTCTTAACCGGTTCGACTGATTCATACAACGTTTAACAGTTGAGAGTTGTTTTGAAGACGTTAGGAAGGCCAAAACCGGTCAAGCACCATACTCAACCATCGAGGTTTGGGACAGGGTTCGTTCAAATATTAACTTTATATGCCCAAAATAATACAATTTTAACAGATAAAGAATTCTCAAAATAAATAAACAGTTAGAAAACACCCACCATACATATTATTGCATTTTTCTCATAGTCCAAATAATTTGATCGTTGATTAAAGTTGATTGAATGACAATATATTTCAAATGATATTCAATTTGGTTCATTACATACATTACTGCATTGTGGAAAATGATTTCGTCTTTCTCTGGATGGGGTATATTTCGTGGTAAAATATTGCTTAGAATAGAAATCTCTTCTTGTGAGAGTCCATATACTTTTGTATTGGCACAAGCAACATTTCCTCTGACAGCAATGTAAGGCATCTTGAATCAGGGAAGTAACTCAGCGGCTTTGCTTTCAACAAATTCTACTGGAAAAGAAATATCATTTAATAAATATAAATAGATTTCACATAAACATGTGAAATAACAATCAATGATCAAAACACAATAAGAAATGGGAAAACAAGACTCAGATCCTTCAACCGTAACAAGCGGTCTTCGTCATAGTCAAATCGTACAACGCTTTTCGAACACGTGTGTTCTTCTTCAGACATTAACTAAAAAAATACAATTACATCAGAGAGTTATTTATAGTACAAAATAAAAATAAAATAAGGAAGAGAGTACGAACCTAAGAGTGAGTGTCTGTGGTACAACTGACTGGGAATAGGATGGAAGTGGGTGAGGGTATGGGGTGTACATCTGTTTCATTTTGGAAAGCAGGTACATTTCTTTGTTATTTTTTTTTTCCTAAAGGTTAGGCCAGACCTTTACATTCGCTCTAAGGCTAAGTGTAGAAACATATTGAAAATATAACAGTTATTGAAATAAAACATATTTTCAATATGTTTTCTACACATAGTCTTAGAGTGAATGTAAAGGCCCTGCCTAAAATTGAAGGAAAAAATAACAAAGAAATGTACCTGCTTTTCAATATGAAACAGATGTACACTCCATACCCTCACCCACGTCCATCCTATTCCCAGTCAGTTGTACCACAGACACTCACTCTTAGGTTCGTACTCTCTTCCTTATTTTATTTTTATTTTGTACTATAAATAACTCTCTGATGTAATTGTATTTTTTTAGTTAATGTCTGAAGAAGAACACTACTTGTTCGAAACGCGTTGTTTATATGATTAAATTTCTATAAGTGAAGATTATTTCATTAGCTTTTTACTCTACAATAAATATATAAGTTACAGGCAAAGTTTAAAATCTGGCATTCTGTAGAATGCCTAAAACTAGCTAGTAACGTATGATTTTTTTTTAATTTCTCACATTTTTTAACCATTCTATAGAATGCCAAATGAGAGACAGGCAAAGTATAAAATACAGATACGTTCTGTGGCAAGGTACATGATGGGGGAGTAATGGAGTGATTAAGCACCTGTAATAGCCTCTAGCACTCAACTACGACATTCGGCCTTCATGAGGCTACCCTGTTAACCTGCTATATGTAGGGACAAACGAAAGAGGAGGAGAAGGTGATCAGGGACTGGGCCTGACCACCTTCGTCACCTTCCCCAAATCCCCTCCTTTTATCCCAGCTCCAATCTAAGGTTCTATGCGATCCGTACTGAAGGACGGATGATTCAGGGGTTACTGTATTATGAACGGAGCCTCAAGGGTAACAGGCGACCCCCTTGAGTAAATAGCCTTACTCAGGTATGCGGTGCTCTGCTGGAGCGGACAAAATACCACCCATAGAGATACAGGGATTTTCCCCTGTATGATACTAAGGAGAAGGAAGTCCGGAGACCATCCTTCGGAAGCGCAAAGAGTCCAAAAGCGCTAACTAGTGGGAGTTACAACCTCCCACAAGTGAACCTAAGGACCCGAAGAAGGAGAAACGAAGTTACTTTTTCCCGAAACGTAGTGAACCTGAATGGGCATTATCAATGATGGTTTATGCAGAATCTGCAAAGAAGAGGAAAAAACACCGTTGCACCTGCTGACTGACTATAAGGCAACTTTACTGAACAGAGGTAGGTGCTTCAGGACACTCAACAAAACCATAGAAAAAACTTTTACCGCTAGAACCAGCAAAAGTGCTGAGCTTCTTGGAGGCGTTAAAGCTAACTGCTGGGGTACTTTAGTACAGAAGAGAGGAAGTACTTTAGTTTTTAAGACGCAGTAGCATAGCCACCCTAAAAAAAAAAGTACATGATATTCGTTTCGAATTTGGAAAAAAAATTTCCTACTGATTCTATGGAAGCTACTATACACATTCCTATATCTGATGTCTACAAAGGAGGAGATGACTTGCGCAATATATAAGTAGTTGTAAAGAGTGCGACAAAAGATGGTTTCTATCGACTTAAAACTTTTGAAGGAATTTTAAAATAAATTATAAGCTAGATCACAATTCACTTAACGCCCAAAGAACTTGCTTAGGATTGAAGATCTCCTGACCAAAAAAATCCTCTTCATTCAGTTTCAATACCTTTCTCCAGTGACAATGGCTAAATATTCGTCGAATGTATGACTAAAACAAAGTGCCAAAATATCAAATGTCTTTACTTGAACAATATCATTCAAGCCTGTCATATTGAAATACAGTAATCCCTTGCTAGTTCGCAGTTCAGTGTTTCGCAGAGTCCTGAAATGTTCAATTAAAAATTAAAAAAAAAATATAAATAAATATTCAACTGTAATTGCAATAAAAAATAAAAATATACAACTCGTAATGAAAAAGTACATTAGTTAGTATTAGAGAAGAAAATATACAGGATTCTTCTTGTACGATCGAGAAAGATATCAAACAACCAGTGACTTGCTGGGTCAAAATATATTCTACAGTATTAAATTAAAGGCTAATAAAAGCTATTAAAAAATATTCAGTAAAGACTAAAAATTAATCAAAAATATTAAAACTTTCAATTGCAATTATTTGTTACAATCAATTGTACGAAGAGAATAATAAAAATATCAAAAAATGGAAGTTGAAATTAATAAAAAAATAACCAAAGATGATTCCTTTGATCTGATTGGCTAATTCATATCGCCCAACTTTCTGTTTACCACGCCACCCACGCCCTTGTGAATCTACGCACTACACATTAGTCTTTGTTAAGAATATTTCTTATTTTTTTCATTTTTATTTACAACACAGTACAGTATTCAGTAAGGTCAGGATTCTCTCTCTGTTGGAAAGGTCGTTGTTTGAGCTTTAGAGGCTTTTATAAAGGTGCGATCATTATTTGCGGGTGTCTTCGGTCCTCATGATCAGCGAAAAGTGAGGGATTACTGTATATAGATGAAAATTTTATTTCCGTTAATAAGAAAGGCATAAATTATATTTTGTAGAACTTTTCTTATTCTTTACGAATTTTGAACAATTTTTTTTTAATAGCACTCTCTCTCTCATTATTTTTTCAGAATAATAACATTTATAGAATAATAAATCTTTATTTTTGAGAAATGCATTTCATTTACATAATAACCTCATCATCAGGACGTTTTTTTTTTCTCATACTCTACCTAAAAAGCATTTGTCTTTCTGTTGAATGTCTATGTATTATATACAATGTCTAGGGAAAGTATGTAATACTTCTCATATTTTATACCTTGCCTGAAAATATCCGTTCAGCATTCTATACAATGCCTTCAGCATTCTATACAATGCCTTCAGTATTCTATACAATGCCTTCAGCATTCTATACAATGCCTTCAGCATTCTATACAATGCCTTCAGTATTCTATACAATGCCTTCAGCATTCTATACAATGCCTTCAGCATTCTACACAATGCCTTCAGCATTCTATACAATGCCTTCAGTATTCTATACAAAGCCTTCAGTATTCTATACAATGCCTTCAGCATTGTATAGAATGCCGACATTTCATACTTTGCCGGTAACATATGCACTGTATAATTGTAATGATAACATGCAACTATGTCAAATTCTGTGTTTTGAATCAACATCTGTATATATAAAATACAAATTCTGTCTGTCTGTCCCCTATAGAAATAAAACTGGAGACATTTAGATACAACGAAACATATGGATCTTATATAACTTTTTTTCTGGGGAACTTACTACTGTATTCTTATTTTAATCAGGGTCTTTTTTTGAGATCTACCACCCGGGCAACGCCAGGTAGATCAGCTAGTATGCCATACATCCTTAAACATAAAACACATTACAAAAAATGTTATCTTATACGTTCTAGCACTGTACTAGATAAGTTTTTATTTATCTAGGTTGGGAAAACCAAAGACTGATATGCATCTAGCCCACAATGACAAGCAGAGAAACGAGGAAGTAAATAAGATTATTAATCTTAAAGCTAACTTACACAATTCAATAAATATTTGATTATAGATTAAATTTAAACTAGGTTATATTAGAAAATTACTTTAATAACGTCATACCTACGAGGTATGACAGTTTTACCTACTTCTAATATAAATCAAACTAACCTCAGTGGTACTAACAATATGCATGTATTTAATAACTAGCTTAGATATATTTATTGTTGAATCATCATTATTACTCTTTTGTTTTTTATAATTAGAATAAATTTTAGGTCGACAAAAACAATGATAGTGAAATTTAATAATTACTATTGTTTTAAACATTGGTCTTTGTGTATTTTCTCCAATGATAGTGACAATTAATAGTAACAAATAAAAGGGCACATATTTAAAACATGAGAGTTAATTAACAGTTTTATTACTTCCAAAATTTATTCTCTTTACAAAATCTAGGAAATTTTGGCTCTTATTTTTAATAATTTCATTTTAAACATTATTAGTACCACAGAGATTATTGGTAATTTTATTCGAAAATACATCCCTTTACAGTTTTCTTAATAACTAAACTGGCTTAAAAATTGTAGATTATCAGTTTTGGTTTTGGCAGTAGACGAATTACGAAATCGTCATTATAAGCCAGTGTGTATTTTTCTAACAATATTCCCTTGAATTCAAATTGTGTGCGCCATCTTATATCAAGCACTTATTACATATTATCAACATAAATTCTTTTTGAACAACTGCAAATAACAATGAAATTATTTATAGAATTTCATACTATTATTTATAGAATAGAAGAAACCACATTATAAACTTCAACTGTGTAATACTTACACCTTGACGAGTAGTCTCATTAAATAACTCCTTTGGTAAGATGTATGTTTAATCTATGATCTTGATCCATATCTTTCTCTATATGAACGTTCATCATCCCTCTTAAACATTGTCCACATGATCATTTCAAATTGTTTAATACCCCATAGGCAACTAGTTGAAGAGATCACTTCGTAGCCAAATCGTAATTCAAGTTGATTCATAACCGCTAATGGTGAACAATGAAATGCTACTTCATTGAAATCTTCAGATTTGGGTCCTCTTCTTAAAATATCGCTTAAAAGCTGCTTTTCAGGAGCACTTAAGCCATAAACCAAAGTATTATTAGTTCCTAGATTACCTCGAATGGAAACATAACTCATTTTAATCAAATATTAGCATTAATCCTTAATAAACTATTTTACCTAATAGTATATTGCTAAATGTAAATAACTGATGATTTACTAAAAAAACTTAAAAGTATTCAAAACACTGCTACTACACAGT
The DNA here is from genome assembly GCA_026182355.1 of Hermatobates lingyangjiaoensis. NCBI lineage: Eukaryota > Metazoa > Arthropoda > Insecta > Hemiptera > Hermatobatidae > Hermatobates > Hermatobates lingyangjiaoensis. The sequence goes on from JAPFBL010000506.1 coordinate 26,057, forward strand.
AGTGTCAGCCAACAATTTACACAACGGTTATGATTCTTAACCTTCCTAAAGGTTTCATTCTCAACTCTTACGACTATACAGGTGGTGGACGTTACCATTTATCCGCCGATATTATCTACTTGAAGTAAATATTCTTGATTTAATTATAAAAAGTAAATGGACATATATATTTCTTTTGTAGATATTTTCCTGCATGTATATACTTTTTTTTTGTATATATTGATTACTTAAACTAGCAAGGGCGATGTTCTTTAGTCTTATAACTTACCGGTTTTAATCTTAACAATTGTAAACTCGTACAGTAAACTTCTTTCCCTTCATACATTGAACTATTTTTTTATTAAAGAACATCAGGGATTATTATAACCAGCTTACCTTAGGTGTATGGAAAAAGTATTGCTTCATGTTGTATAATCTAGTGCTGAATCAATTTCTTAACTTGATTTCGTATTTACGTAATTCTCATTCAAAATAATTTCTCTGTTATAATTATATTAAAATTAATTTGAATTTTTAACTGATTCACTCTTATTGATTCACTGATTTTCAATTTTGAAGTAATACTTTTTGACCTAGATCTTTTTCGAATTGAAGAGTAATTGTGTCAGTAAAACTGAATATTGTATTTTTTTATTCTGCAGATTTGGGGAGGTAGTAAAAATATGACAGAAATAAACTAAGTTCGAAAAACTTCATAAAAATATTATTATTTTATACTATTTTTCTTTTTTATCAAGGTTTTGTCTAGCTTCAATAATACAACACCTTTAAGCCCATGTTTCGTCTCTATTTGTAGACATCTTCAGGATTACGTAATACAGAATTTAATTACAAAACATGAAAAGTAATTATATTACATTATTTAATTAATATACATAGTTACCTTGTACTTTTCTATTGTAAGCCGTGAAGATTTCTATAAATATAGATGAAACGTAAGCTTAAAGGTGTTGTATTATTGAAGCTAGACCAAACCAAGAATAAAAAAGAAAAATAGTGTTAAATATATGTGGTCGAGATAAGGAAAACATTCAATTATTCTTATTGTAAAACTATAAATATTTATAAGAAACATGTGCACGATGGAAATCTTAATTACACATTACAAAACCAATGAAGATGATTCAGTATTTTTTTAATGGTATAATTTTTGAAAAAGGCAATGCATGTAAGGCTTTTTTTTGAGGGTGACTATAGCACTGCGTCTTAAAAACTATTGTACTTCCTCTCTTCTGTACTAAAGTACCCCAGCAGTTAGCTTCAATGCCTCCAAGAAGCTCAGCACTTTTGCTGGTTCCAGCAGTAAAAGTTTTTTCTATGGTTTTGTTGAGTGTCCCGAAGCACATACCTCTGTGCAGTAAAGTTGCCTTATAGTCAGTCAGCAGGTGCACCTGTGTTTTTTCCTCTTTGCAGATTCTGCACAAACCATCATTGATAATGCCCATTCAGACTCACTACGTTTTGGGAGAAAGTAACTTCCTTTCTCCTTCTTCGGGTCCTTAGGTGCACTTGTGGGAGGTTGGCTCCCACTAGTTAGCGCTTTTGGACCTTCTGCGCTTCCGGAGAATGGTCTCCTGACTTCTTTCTCCTTGGTATCACACAGTAGGAAATCCCTGTTTCTCTATCGGTGGTATTTTGTCCTCTCCAGCAGAGCACTGCATACCGGAGTAAGGCTATTTACTCAAGGGAGTCACCTGGTACCCTTGAGGCTATGTTCATAATACAGTAACCCCTGTATCATCCATACTTCGGCACGGATCACATAACACTTTAGATTGGGGCTGGGATAAAAGGAGGTGATTTGGGGATTAGGAAGGATGTGAAACTAAGGTGGTCAGGCCCAGCCCCTGATCACCTTCTCCTCCTCTTTCGTTTGTCCCTGCATATAGCAGGTTAACAGAGTAGCCTCGTGAAGACTGAAAGTCGGAGTTGAGTGCTAGAGGCTATTAGAGGCGCTCAATCATTCCATTACTACCCTCAACTTAATGTCTTATGAAAAAGTAATTTCCTATTTTTTTACTTTACTATAAGTAAAGTATAGTGATCGTGAAAAAATTCGATCTCGAGATTTTGACGGAATTACATGTTTTGAGGTCCCAGAAGTCGTTTTATCAAGTTTTTACGATGATGTCTGTGTGTGTGTGGGTGGGTGAGTGTGTTAGCATTGCTTGTTACCACGCTACGGTCCAGAATCTTTGATGGATCAAGTTGATATTTTACACAAAAATGGGCCTCATGGGGAAGAAGATCCCTATTGTTTGGGAAGAATTATGCATGATGGGAAAGTCACTTTTTTTGCCAAAAACCGTTTTTTTTAAAACATTTATTTCTCCTAAACTGATAACCCTAGAGAATTGAAATGTTGACATTATCTTTGAAGTTACAAATGCAACAAACGAAAAATATATTCAGAATTTTAAAACAACGGGAAATATTTTTTTTTCAATAAAATGTAAAAACTTTGACTTATAATTCAATCTCAAACCTTGTGAGAGCGATACAAGCCATACTGTTTAACGGACAAGAATGAAACTATGCCTATAAATAGAACATTGTATGGCGAATGAGTTGAGATATTTTTTTTTGAAATTACTTTCGCTAAAGGGGCGTTAAAGTACGATTTGTGTTTTCAGAAAATGTTTTTTTGACGCTAAACGGCTCGTTAAAAAATAATGAAAATTTGACCAAAAATGGAACAAAAAATTAGCAATTCATAAAAAAAAAATTATGAAGTTTCAATTACGGGAAAGAGCAATAACGATATAAAAACTCTTTGTTTATCCTAGACTAAGAGATCACCTGCTATACTTGTCGAATTTTTTGTATTTTTTTACATTGTTTACATTGACTTAGAAATTTTTTGAGCAAATCCACTGAGATAAAATTGATGTTTCTAATGGAAAAATGAATATATATTATTGACTTATAAGAGATGTAAGAGGAATAATATTGTGCAGGTAAATGATAACACTCAATAAAAAAAAAATCGTATATATCTTATTTGACAAAGGGGAAGGAGAATGATCTTATTAAATACTAAGAAGCCATAAAATTCCCAGTATAATAATTCTGTTAAAAACCAAAAATGTAAAAGATAATTCAAAATTGAAATCTTTCGTTTAGAGATTAATAACTGTAATTATCGTACATCTTTAATTAACAAATCACCTTAAAACAACATTTTCTTCGCTGTTTAAGATGTTTTTCAGAGAAAAAAAGGGTATTTTACTGTTTCAAATTTGAAAATTTTACATTAATATTCAATGTAGAAGGATGTCAAGTAAACGATGTAAGAAATCTACTGGCTATTTGAACAATAGCCATGTTCTCTTGTAGGATAATATTTCGTTTCAAGAAATGTTCACATTGGTTTTTCAAAAATGTTATTACTGCTGTAGTTATACTAATGAAATTATTTGCAAATAATAAATTATTTGTGATGTACAAAAATAAGCTTATAAATTGATATGTCCTTCAAGCACTATATGTACTACCTCACGAATGCAATGCTAATAATTATATCCCATTTAGATATTTATGTTATGCTTAAATAATACGTTATGTTTTATATACTCAAGAAATTTGCCATTGAGTTACTTATAGTAAAGTAAAGTGTAGGCCACTCCAGATTTTTTTTTGTAGAATCATTACAGCTAATTGATATAATATTTTTCTCAATGTTGTCTATTAATTAATATTTTGAGAATTAAATATGCTACATTTTTTTTCTGTTTAAATAATATAGAATCAGTGTAGAATGATTTTGGACAGGATGGTAGGAGCTTTATTCTTTCATAATACTGTAGCAGCCGATAAATATTTTACCGTTCTATCTGATAAAAAACCTAGCAAGTTTTCAGTATTTTGGAGAATAATTAAGATTTGATAGTTGGAACAGTGATGAAAGCCTTTTTTTCTGTTAGATGATTCACATGTAATCTTAACAGATAACGTGCTTGATTATAATACTGAAGACCGTAGCTTTGATTCTTAGCTGTGATCCTAAGATTTTACATATAGATCTAGATAAAAAAATCTTGAATACAATATCCCTTTAGAATGGATGTGAAAAGGTGTTGGTTTTCATCTGTGGTTATGTTTTCGTTATAGGTTAGGTTAGGTTAGGTTGCAGTGGCAGTCCCACAAGGGAACACACTCAGGCCCAGCATGGGCCCTTTGTGATACCACACAATGAAGATTGATTCCTACAGTGGGAGTCCTAAATTTTGGCTAACTCAAGTGTATTTCGATTAGGAGATCTTTAACGAGTACCTGACATCGTATAGGCTCGGGACCGACGGTTTAACCGTCCTTCTCCGAGGGACGACGTGCTCAGATTTATTCATCTCCCGCATCAATCGAGAGACAAGTGGGGATCGAACCCCCGTCCTGTTAGTTCAGAGGCGAGTACGTTTACCACTCAGCTAACCTGGCTCCTATGTTTTCTTTTTAAAATGAACCCTACTGTAAACATTTATGCATTCTTTGCCACAATCTTAAGATTTTTCGTATAGGGAGGATAGAAAATCTTGAGTTCCTCAGAATGGATGTCGAACTGTCTTTTTGGACTTCTATTACAGTTTTCGTTAAACATTACTGTAAACATTTACGCATTCTTTGCTACGATAAGATTTTTCATATATGAAGGGAGGAAAATCTTGAGTTCCTCAGAATAGATGTCGAACTGTCTGTTTGGACTTTTACGACAGTTTTCGTTAAACATTACTGTAAACATTTATGCACTTGGCCACGATCTTAAGAATTTTCATATAGGAAGGGTAGGAAATCTTGAGTTCCTCAGTACGGATGTCAAGCTGTCTGAACATGTATGACAAGTTTTCTCTAAACATTTATGCATTCTTTGCCACGATCTTAAGATTTTTCATATATGAAGGGAGGAAAATCTTGAGTTCCTCAGAATGGATGTCGAACTGTCTGTTTGGACTTCTATGACAGTTTTCGTTAAACATTACTGTAAACATTTATGCACTTGGCCCCGATCTTAAGAATTTTTATATAGGAAGGGTAGAAAATCTTGAGTTCCTCAGAATGGATGTCAAGCTGTCTGTTTGAACTTGTATGACGGTTTTCTCTAAACATTTATGTATTCTTTGCCACGATCTTAAGATTTTTCATATATGAAGGGAGGAAAATCTTGAGTTCCTCAGAATGGATGTCGAACTGTCTGTTTGGACTTCTATGACAGTTTTCGTTAAACATTACTTGAAAGATTTATGCAATCTTTGCCACGGTCTTAATATTTTTCATATAAGAAGGGTGAAATTCTTGAGTTCCTCAGAATGGATGTCGAACTGTCTGTTTGGACTTCTATGACAGTTTTCGTTAAACAGTACTTGAAACATTTATGCATTCTTTGCCACGATCATAAGATTTTTCATATAGGAAGGGTGGGAAATCTTGAGTTCCTCAGAGTGGACATCAAGCTGTCTGTTTGAACTTGTATGACAGTTTTCTTTAAACATTTATGCATTCTTTGCCACGATCATAAGATTTTTCATATAGGAAGGGTGGGAAATCTTGAGTTCCTCAGAGTGGACATCAAGCTGTCTGTTTGAACTTGTATGACAGTTTTCTTTAAACATTTATGCATTCTTTGCCACGATCATAAGATTTTTCATATAGGAAGGGTGGGAAATCTTGAGTTCCTCAGAGTGGACATCAAGCTGTCTGTTTGAACTTGTATGACAGTTTTCTTTAAACATTTATGCATTCTTTGCCACGATCATAAGATTTTTCATATAGGAAGGGTGGGAAATCTTGAGTTCCTCAGAGTGGACATCAAGCTGTCTGTTTGAACTTGTATGACAGTTTTCTTTAAACATTTATGCATTCTTTGCCACGATCTTAAGATTTTTCATATATGAATAGAGGAAAATCTTTAGTTCCTCAGAATGGATGTCGAACTGTCTGTTTGGACTTGTAGGGCAGTTTTCGTTAAACATTACTGTAAACATTGAGGCATTCTTTGCCACGATCATAAGATTTTGTAATTTACTGTTACAATAAGCGTGAACTGTTCACGCTTTGACAACTCACAAACCAATTCCATGAAAATGGAAAAATTTATGAAATTAAGCAAAAATTACCGTATTAGTGATAAATTTATGACTATTTTCAAGCAACTTCTATGAAAATAGAAACAAATATATAATTTTGAAAATTTACTTCATAAAATCAAAAATTAGTGCTACAATGGATTTTTAGATCACCAACAAGCTTGTCGTGAGGAAAACTTGAAGTAGAAGAGAAACCTTAATTCTGACCTTATACTGGTAGCTTTGTCGATATGATTGCTTACTTTGGTAATTGAAACCTAGTTTCGATTTCCTTAACCCAAAGGTTTTCAAAGTGGGTTCCGCGGAACCCATGGTTCCTTTACGGATTGTCTGGGGTTCCGTGAAAAATATTTAGTAAAAACATTTTTCTAAACAAATTTTTTTGTAAATTCTATATTTTTTGTGAATCATCAAACCAAATAATATTAGAATTAGTAGTAATACTGTCCGTCACACCTCGTAAATTCTCAGAAAACCTCGACCGGTTTCGGGTCCGTCCGGATCCCATCTTCAAGAGCAACTAACTGTTACTAACTAAGAGTTAGTTGCTCTTGAAGATGGGATCCGGACGGACCCGAAATCGGTCGAGCTTTTCTGAGAATTTACGAGGTGTGACGGACAGTATTACTACTAATTCTAATATTACTAACCTCAGTGGAACTAACCCATTAACTATATTTAAACCGAATAAATTTTACATATAACCATAAGTAGAAGTGGTCAAAATTTTATTCATATTTAGGATGAATCACAGGTCAGTTTTTGGAACTATCTGATTCCCGAATTTGCTGCTATTGCAAAAGTAGTACTTCATACATTGCTGCCATTTCACACTACCTACTTATGTGAAACTGGATATTCCCTTTAAACTGCCATAGAAACTAAATACCGAAGTAGACCTAATGCTGGGGCTAACTTGAGAATCAAATTCTCAACTATAAAGCCAAAAATGATTACAAAACAAACTCTGCGTTAAAATTGCTAGTAATTCTGTTTTATGTGTTATATACTTGTGGAAAATATGAAAATTAAAATCTTTTAGTTTTGAATTTTTATTTGAAAAATACACATTGCAGTAATATTACTTTTTTTTTGTTTTTAAACATGTATACTACTTAAAAAGGTATATGATATGAAAATATTTATATTATGATTATATGAAATCATTAGAATCTGGTGTTCTCGGGAAAGTTACTGGAACCAAAAATGGTTCCGCGTCGAAAAAAAGTTTGAAAAACTCTGCCTTAACCCTTGGTTGTTCAGGGAAAAAAATTGAGTTTTTTAAAAAAAGACTTTTTACCAGGTTTTCTACTCCTATCTACCATTAAGTCAGGCTGGAATTATATCTCTGAATTCATTTCCTGATGTCATCCGGCTAATTACAATCTACTGTTTGAATATCGAAAGTAGAATAAGTGTTTTGTGTAATTTTTAATTTCATATATTCAAAATAACCTAATAAGGTAGTAAACTACCCCTACCTTCCAATCGGTTTTCCTATTTCCTCTGATGACGACAAATGTCGAAATCATCAGTTATGGTGGTTTCTTCTGTTGTTGGATTATAATTAATTCAAATCGCCATTTCATATTAATGGTAATTACATTTTTTTTTTCCAGATGTGGATCATGAATTTAATTCGAAGAGGATCTTCATCGAAGGTCAGTTTTTTTTTTAAATATTGTTTGCTTTTACTGATTAGTGTTGTGGAAAAAAAAATGATGATTAAGAAAAACGGTGTAAATGCTACAATATTAACAATTTAAATTGTTATACTGTTAAAAAAAAAACCCTCATTTGTATGCTAAATGAGTTTAATTGAATTGCAATGCAAGCATGTTGATAACCTTCGCGTGTAGAGGTTACATAGTTGTGAGTGTTTAAATGGTTTACCTTGACCACAATGTGAAGGGATTCGATTACATATTTCAGTTCACGCGAAACACAGATTATAGGTAATTCTGGTCACAATACCCACTGATCCCTAATGTAGTCGAATTTAGCAAAGTCCAGTGTTATCAGGGAAAGCATTAATATTACTTGATGCTTTTAAACTGGTCGATATATTATCGATATTCTTATACTGACGGTGACCTCATGGTCTAACCCCCACCTCTTCAACACTGATGTATACAAACTTGATTTTTTAGTTGGGGTTCGTATTTGTAGATGTTTATCTATCTCTGTACATTTGTCAGTCGTTACAAAACCAGCAGGACGCTGTTCATTTCTCAATAAGACTATTCACTTACACAAGTAAGTACTATTATTCACTTATGAACTCTTTAATTCTTGAATAAAAACCAATTTCATATTTCATTAATATGTTTTTTATACATTTTACTAAAGTTTACAAGCTTTGTGAAGAATGCTAGGAATATCCTTTGTTTTCTATCTTACTGATTGCATAACCATTAATATTCCAGGAAGAAATAAGAATATGAATTTGTTTAAGTATTGTTGATCCTCAACCATAATATTGCTAAACGTATAAGTAATTAATGAGGTTTTGATCCCGCAAGAATCAGACAGTTCACATTAGTACCAACGTTTTGATTCTAAACTTCATTCATTTGACATGTGAGTAAAAGTTTAATACTCACAATCAGCATACATTTTTTTCTACATTCTACTTCGATATTAAATTATTATGAAGTTGTGAATTATTGTTATGAAGTTATTTATTGTCATAACAATAAATTATTGTTATGAAGTTATTACTTTACCTTAAATCTATTTCTGGAATAGATCATTTAATTTTAAATAATGAAATATAAGTTTTTGTTGTTGGTCTATGATTTTTGTAAAGGATTTCTATAAGATATTTCAGTATATGTTTATTATTTTGTCTGATACGTATCAGGAAACGACATAAATGTGATATCTGTATATTTCTTGAAACCATTTAAACTAAAATCATTAAAGAAAATATCGAATAATTGTTTATGATTTTTACAATTGATTTATGTTGAATATTTCCAAAATCTATTTGTTTTATTCCTATATTGAAACTTTTAATTTCCTTACTTTGTATTACTATTAAATTCAATATATTTCATCTCATTTAAACAGGCAAATTGAAAATAATTCACAAGAAGGAATGGAAAAGCCATGGAATAAGTGTTTAGTTTCTTTACTAATATGGTTACCTCATGGTTAGTAGTTTAATTAAATATTCGCTATTCATTATTGTGATTTTATATATTCAGTCAAAAAAATGATACATTTAACTAATCGAAATAAGCTACGTTTAATTGATGATGCATCAAGTTATATTGCTAATCCATTCATTATATTTAATGATTTGATTAATGTATATAAATGAGTGTCCTTATCTTGCATATTAATTATCGTTACTCGTATGATTTTATGATGAGTACTTGATTTTGTTATTATGATTCTACTTATAGTACAGTTGAGTGTAGACCATGCTAGATTTTTGCTGATGCATTCCTTGTAAGTCAGTTATTTAATATAGGTAGTATAATTAATAATGATGATGTGTTATCAGTCAATGGTTCCTCGACACAATGTGGATGTGCCTTGTAAGAAGGCGAGGTTTGGCATGGCCTGCTTTTGGGGTCCTGACTCTCTCTTTGGCGCTACTCTGGGAGTACTGAGAACTCGAGTTGGCTACGCTGGAGGGACCTTCAAAGATCCTACTTATAAAAATCTGTCAGTGATTTAATGAAATGTTATTGAAATTTGTAATTTATAACCAAGAATAGTAAATGAAATGTATTTCTATTGTATAATAAAGTTCTTGAATGTATAGCTTCTTAACAAATCTTATATTTGAGGACATTAAAATGTCCTCACTATAAACTGTCAGACTAGAGCAAGGGTGGGCAAACTACGGCCCGCGGGCCACATCCGGCCCACCGAAGATTGGTACATGATTTAGGTTTGATGTAAATGATTGTATTAATTTTATTTTTACTCGCAATGAAGTGCATTTTAACATCAGGTGGTGCACTATCACACTTTCAGCTTTCGTTCTTCTTTTGCTGGTCAGATTATTTAAGTGTGATAAATACTAACAAAAAATTTAAAGATCCCAGATGGGTGATGAATATCTCAGATCTGTTCTGAGAATTGCCCCAGACTTCGATGCTTTATTCAAAATTTGTGATCAACAACACTGTTCTCATTAAAAGACTATGTTTATACTTCAATGACTTTTTTTTTGTTTTTTGTTTAATACGTACTGTTAACTAATGCTGTTTTTTTATATTGTATCTTAAGCTGAAATGGCCCACCTGTCACATTTTAAAGTTAATGTGGCCCGCGAGTCAAAATAATTGCCCACCCCTGGACTAGAGTGTACTTTAGGAGCCCCAGCGTTTACAGAGACGGACCTTTACACAAAGGTTATAAGGGTTTCCCTACTCTCCAGTAGAGGTTTTTGGGATCATTTCTTTTCCTTAAATGGCAACTCACACTTATATTGCAGTAATGTTTCTTTCAATATAACTTTAATTAGTTCTTGCTATATTCCTGGTTTGAGAGAAGACCAAACACTTCTTTGAGTCTAATAAATAGACATTATTTACCTGAAATAATCAATTACAACAAAAATCCAACCATGTTTACATTTTGAAATTATCAAAATAAATGCGTTTTATAAACATTTTGGCCATTGTTGATTTGTCAACTCTGGGGCTCCTAAACTCCCTCTGTTCCCGAACGCAACTTGCCGTGAATATGTCGTACACAAGGAAATTTACTCGCTTTAAACACATCATCTTATATTTCTTTGTTTATATCTGAATTACAAAAAAAAAATCTGTAATAGCCGTTAAAGTCGCAAATTGTTTTCTTATCTTACTAAGATAGGGCAGAGTTTGAAACTTAAGTAAACTGTAAAACAGAAACAGAAACAGAGTCTGTAAAACAGAATTTCTCCAATATAGAGTCGTTTACGTTATCCAACTCTAGATATCGATATATGATTGATTCGAATAGATCGATTACTATTTGTCTTTTCTCAACCTTACTAGATAATGAGATCTACATTTCAGCCCATATAGTAAGGGCCTAGCTTTTTCAGTTTGAAAGTTATTTATTTTCATTTAAATAATAAGAATCAAGAAAATAAAATCTGTAATCATTATTAAATAATAATTATTATTATTAAACTTGATTATTAATGATTATTATTATTAAACTTGATCACTAATGATGATTATTATTATTAAACTTGATTATTAATGAGTATTATTATTAAACTTGATTATTAATGATGATGATTATTGTTTTTATTAATGAGTAATATTATTAAACTTGATTATTAATGATGATGATTATTATTATTAAACTTTATTATTAATTATTATTAAACTTGATTCTTAATGATGATGATTATTGTTTTTATTAATGAGTAATATTATTAAACTTGATTATTAATGATTATTATTATTAAACTTGATTATTAATGATTATTATTATTAAACTTGATTATATTATTAAACTTTATTATTATTATTAAACTTGATTATTATTATTAAACTTGGTTATTAATGATTATTATTATTAAACTTGATTATTAATGGTGATGATTATTGTTATTATTAATGAGTAATATTATTACATTTGTTTTGGTGCTAATAAACTTAATTTTGTTTCGCAGAGGAGACCATACTGAAGCAATAGACATAGATTACGATCCTAATGTTATAGATTATTTAAAACTTTTGGATATGTTTTGGGCGAATCATCTACCGACTGCTAAAATGAAAAAACAGGTATTATTTATTTATTGTATCAATTTTTAAATAAAAATTTAAAGTAAAAGTTTTAGAGAGAAGTTTGTACAGGTGAGTTTAAGGGTATGAGTTTGAAAAGGAAATGCTTGTAAACGGAATAGTATAAATTTATATTCTATGGTTTTGTCAACTATGTTTATCGCCTTTTATTTGTTTCTTAAATATGTATCTAATTTGAGGGTCAGGTTAGCTCAGTGGTTAACGTGCTCGCATTTGAACTGGTGGATCCATGGTTCGATGCCCATTGGCCCTGGATTTTTACGTGGGAGGTGAATAAATCTGAAGATTTAAAAGGAAATACTTGTAAATGGAACAGTTTAATGTTATATTCTATGACTTTATCAACTATGTTTATCGCCTTTTATTTGTTTCTTAAATATGTATCTAATTTGAGGATCAAGATAGCTCAGTGTTTAACGTGCTCGCATTTGAACTGGTGGATCCATGGTTCGATGCCCATTGGCCCTGGATTTATACCTGGGAGGTGAATAAATCTGAAGATTCAAAAGGAAATACTTGTAAATGGAACAGTTTAATGTTATATTCTATGGCCTTATCAACTATGTTTATCGCTTTTTATTTCCTTGTTAAATATGTATCTAATTTGAAGGTCAGGTTTGTTCAGTAGTTAACGTGCTCACCTTTGAACTGGTGGATCCAGGGTTCTATACCCATTGGTTCTCGATTTATACATGGAAAGGAAAATAAATCTGAGCACGTCATCCTTCGGAGAGGACGTTAAGCCCTTAAGCCGTCGGTTCTAAGCCTGTACGATGTCATGAACTCGTTACAGATCCCTACTCTAAATGCACTTGAGTTAGGCAGACTTTAAGACTTTCACTGTAGAATCAATCTTCTTTTGTGTGGTATCACAAAGATACCAATGTTCGGCCTACATACTCGTATGTTCACTTGTAGGAGACTGCTACTGCAATCGGCAGTGTTGCCTATCGGCCTACGTGTGTTCACTTGTAGGAGACAGCTACTGCAACCGGCAGTGTTGCCTATCGGCCTAGGTGTGTTCACTTGTAGGAGACTGCTACTGCAACCGGCAAGTGTTGCCTATCGGCCTAGGTGTGTTCACTTGTAGGAGACAGCTACTGCACCCGACAGTGTTGCCTAGTAATACTGTATTTAGCTTACATGAGAACTCATTGTATGTTACTATTCTCATTGGGAGAAGTATTGCACGATAATGCATTTAAATTACGATCCTAAGTGGTCTTTTGTTTAATTACAAACAGTAGAACCTCGCAGTACGAGTTTAATTCGTTTCCAGACCGAGCTCATATTACGATTTGCTCGTATTTAAAAACAATTTTTCACTTTGAAATTAATATGAGAATAAATAATCCGTTCCACCCATTTTTTTAAGTTTATTTTTTTTTAAACAGAAAATGTGTATTTAAAAAAAAATAATCAATACTGTACATGTAATACGAATAATAAAATTGTGTGCAAGAAATAATTTTGTTTTATTAATCTATTAAACTTAAAACGGAAACAGTCAAGGCTTGAGGAAGACGGTCGCTCGTACTTACTTTTCGTATTATTTGCCGTACTTTGATAAACATTCTTACGAATGGCTGCTTCTAAAGCGATTATCTTGGATAAAGTTATTTAAAAAAAAAAAAATTGCAACCAATGAGAATCCTTGGTAGTTTGAGGTCAAATTCATGGCTAAATTATTCACTTTTTTTCCCGGTAGTTATCAAAACTATATATTTTATTTCTTCTTACGGTGGGGGGGAATATAAAGTCTCCACATAAAAGATTACTTTATTTTCTTTTCTTTTTTTTTTTTTTGTAAATTAAACTATAGGTTTTGAACACTTTGTCAGGTAAACATCCAATGGAAGGAGTGGATGACTTTGGAGTAAACATTCATTGGATGTTTACCTGATGATGAACACAAAGTGTTCGAAACGCGTAGTTTGAATTAAAAAAAAAAATTTTTTTTGTGTGGAAATATTATATTTTCCATTTATGCGTCAATGTTTGGGCTATGTAAGTTCCCTTGTAGGACACCAAAAGCAGCCCTACTCGAAATGCACTTGAGTTAGGCAAAACTTAAGACTCCCAATGTAGAATCAATCGTTTTTGCGTCAATGTTTGGACTATGTAAGTTCCCTTGTGGTACACCAAAAGCAGCCCTACTCGAAATGCACTTGAATTAGGCAAAATTTAGGACTCCCAATGTAGAATTAATCGTTTTTGCGTCAATGTTTGGACTATGTAAGTTCCCTTGTGGAACACCAAAAGCAGGCCTACTCGAAATGCACTTGAGTTAGGCAAAATTTAGTACTCCCAATGTAGAAACTGTAGAATTACCGATCAAACAATAAGCCCGGTAAGCTGCTGATGTCATTACCCGTACTTAACCTATCCGTTATTACTTATAAGTACTTATAGTTTATATTTAAGTACTGTACTCACCCTACTAGTTAAGTACTCGATAAGATCCCTACTCTAAATACACTTGAGTTAAGCAAAATACAGAACTCCCAATGTAGAATCAATCGTTTTTGTGTGATATCACGAAGGGTCAATGTTCGGCCTGTGTTTATTCCCTTGTGGGACAGCACAAGGAGCCTAACCTAAGTAATAAATATCACTCATACCCATACTCATATATACCCATACTCATACTCATATATACCCATACTCATATATACCCATACATATACTCATATATACTCAATGATTAAACCACAATAAGAAATGGGAAAACAAGACTAAGATCTTTCAACCGTAACAAGCGATCTTCGTCAGAGTCAAAAACCCAACTGAACACTAGATGCAGAAAACATCTGGTGAGGAGTTGAGAAGAGTGGGAGGGAAGAGTGGTATTTTAAAAGGGTGAAAGCGCAGGAAAGGACTAATGTCCAGAAAGGGATGTTTGGGGAAACAAAGGAGTACAGTAAGAAAAAGTAAAAAAACTATCCGGTAGCTGTCAACCCTCCTGGAAGAGGCTATTGCCCTCGTAACGAAAGTATCAAGTTTGAAGAGACCGTTACTAATGTTTATAATATTTGATCTATTAAATTTCTTAACAACATTGATTTTTCATAGGTAAGAAATTTATTAGTCCTTTCCATCGCTTTCACCCTTTTAAAATACCACTCTTCCCTCCCACTCTTCTCAACTCCTCACCAGATGTTTTCTGCATCTAGTGTTCAGTTGGGTTTTTGACTCTGACGAAGATCGCTTGTTACGGTTGAAAGATCTTAGTCTTGTTTTCCCATTTCTTATTGTGGTTTGATCATTGATTGTTGTTTCACGTGTTTATGTGAAATCTTTTTATCATATATACCCATACATATACTCATATATACTCATACTCATATATACCCATATTCATACTCATATATACTCATACTCATATATACCCATATCCATACTCATATATACTCATACTCATACACTCTAACCACCTCATCCATATGACTTTCCTTGAAACTTAAAACATACCTCAATTTATTTACTAAACGTAATTTATTTTACATTTAATTATTACGTTACAGTAATTTATATTGTTCAGTTATATTTTATTGTATTTATTTTAATAATAAATTTTGTTTCAGTATACTTCTATGATTTATTATTACGACGAAGAACAAAAAGATTTAGCAGCGAAAACTCTAAAAGAACAACAAAAGCGTTATTCCAGTAAAATTCAAACCGCCATCGTCCCAGCAGGAACATTTTATGATGCTGAAAAGTAAGGGTTGTTATTCCTTCTTTATTATACTTTCATGTACAAATCACAAATAGAATAAACTTTCCAGAAAAAAAAAACTGAATCAAAATACACTTGACTCTCGAGTTTTTTTTTTATTTAAAAAATTAAAGGAAAGCTTTAATTTTTACAAGCCAACAAATACAGAGTGTTCCAAAAGTAACCGAACCGCAAAATTAAATAAAAATTGTACATCGAAAACAACAAATTTAATAGGTATATTTAGTATTTACAAATGTTCAAAATGTCAATTTACAACAACCACATGTCATTTCTTCTTTTATGTCTAAATTAAATTTCCTATTGTTAATGAGTTCCCCCATTTCGGTGATCTTCATTTTCAACAAGATGGAGCACCTGCGCACTACACCAAAAAGGTTCGACAATGGCTTGTTGAAACATTTCCGGGACGTTGGATTGATCGCCGAGGACCAATCGAATGGCCTGCCAGATCCCCGGATCTGACCCCTCCTGATTTTTTTTCTATGGGGAGTTCTAAAGAACGCGGTTTATGCTAAAAAGCCCAGAACAATTGATCAACTAAAAACAAAGTATTCAGCACGAATGGAACCAAATTTCAGAGGAAAACTTGCCAGAAAGTATGTCGCAGAGTTGTCAAAAGATGTAGTGATTGTATTGAAGTTCAAGGTAAACATTTTGAACATTTGTAAATACTAAATATACCTATTAAATTTGTTGTTTTTGATGTACAATTTTTATTTAAGTTTGCGGTTCGCTTACTTTTGGAACACCCTTGTATGTCAAGTTTAATTTGTCCTTCCTATCCTTTTATATGCAGTTATTTTATTTTATTTTTTTTATTTTTTTTAGTTACCATCAAAAGTACCGACTACAAGGACACCCTTGGTTATGTAAAGCGATTTTCTTAACCCCTGAGCTATTGAAAACATCGCATTTAGCGGCAAGACTTAATGGTTATATTGTTGGCTTTGGTGGTGTTGATCAATTTGAAAAAGAAGTCAGTTCTTTGGGATTAGATGACTCAACAGCTGATTATGTTAGAAGATATGTGGAACGCTTTAAAGGTCAAGGCATGACTTGCTAATCAACTCATTCGACGCAATTCCTCTGCCTTATACAAAAGTAACAATACCTCGTTTAATCGATTATTTCGTTAGTCAATTTTTAGATGACCTTGTTCGTAGTAGTCACTAAAAGAAAAGAATATTACTTATTTCTTCTACTATATTTATATAATATGCAATTTCAGTGCATCAGGTTAGAGATGGTTATAGATGGTTATAGGTGGTTAGAGGCCACATTTCTTTTATTCTTGCAAAATTACTATTTTCTGTTGTATTTTGTTTCACAATATTATTTGTTGGAATGAAAAGACTGCAAATGAATAACTTGTATTTTTATCTTAAACGAATAAGAATGATAAATGAAAAGAGTTCGTATTAGGCGTGCAATAACTGCAGTAGTATGAAATAAAGAGTTCTCGAACTTAGTCAATGACTATTCAATCATTGTATGTCGAGAGTTAGTCCATAATTTAGGCATCGCTCTTGTTTATTATTAATTAAATGAACTTTGAAAAACGGGTCGTTTTTACCTTTATATGAATCCATTTTACTGAGAATATTAATTATTAATTTAAATAATTAATATTCTTATATATTTGGTGTACCTTGAAAATTTCTTGAAAAACGAGAAATTACAAAATCTCTCCCTGAAGTGAAGCTGAAATTTGTTTTTTTTTTCTTCAAAAGTTACCTTTGAAAAAGAAAATTTGTAATCGATATGTTGTGTTTTGTTGAGTCACTTTCAAACATCGATAATTTTCAAGCCCACTTGAACTAAGTGTGACTAGTGTTATTCTATCACACAACTTAGTTAAAACTAACAGGTGTAATTTCGTATCTGGGACATTTATAATAACTCCATTGAATTTTCCAAATTGTCTTATGTCTGTATTTACAGATAGGACAAAAATGGGAAATATTAAATGTCAAAGTATGTATAAAACAAAAAAAAAAAAGAAGCAAAGAAAGATAATATATATAAAAATAGATCAATGTTCAAACCACAATAAGAAATGGGAAAGGAATATTAAGATCATTCAACTTTAACATACGGTCTTCGTCAGAGTCGAAACACAACTGAATTGAGTTGGGTTTCGACTCTGACGAATATAGCTTGTTACGGTTGAAAGATATTAGTATTTTTCCATTAGTATTGTGGTTTCAACATTATTATTTCACGTGTTTATTGTGAAATCTTGTTTATATATATATAAAGATTATATATGCCACGGTAGTGCAATTAGTTATTATGTGGTATTTACTGATTTTAGGGTTAAAAGTTTTTGAAATAGTCTCCACATATACAAGTTTAATAATCTAAACAATGCGTTTCGAACACGTAGTGTTCTTCTTCAGGCATAAAACCAAGCTTCCGAGTCTGTAGTACAACTGAAGTTGCCAGATTTTTGGAAGCTTGGTTTTATGCTTCCTGAAGAAGAACACTACGTGTTTTTTAAACGCGTTGTTTATATTATCTGGAGAGTATTTCATTAACTTTTTACCCTAATTTATACAACAGGTAAAATAATTAATAGGGGAAAATAAACCATCAGGTTGACACTTAATTTGAAGGTGTAATACGAAAATTTGAAATTTCTTCTCTAACCCATCAGTTTGCAATTCATTATCAAATCTTACTTGTTTTGATTAGCAGGTTTTCTAATGGTTTTCTGCCAGTCTGTGATAACAATTAATGTTTAGATTGTAATTTTTTATTGTTATTGGGCTGTTTATTTTATCGTGTTTAAATATTTTAGGTTTTTTTTTCAGGATTCAAAAATATTTATGGAATAACAAAGAGGTGTAATAGACTTTTTCAACTAAAAGATAAAATAATACTAAGTAAAAGTTAATTTGGCAACACTGATATGCTCTCAAATGGAATCAGATTCAGCAGATTCTTTATAATAAATGGGTTTCGGAAACCGGTCTAGTGACACCGGCCCTTATCATCGAATCAAATTCAGCAGATTCTTTATAATAAATGGGTTTCGGAAACCGGTCTAGTGACACCGGCCCTTATCATCGAATCAAATTCAGCAGATTCTTTATAATAAATGGGTTTCGGAAACCGGTCTAGTGACACCGGCCCTTATCATCGAATCAAATTCAGCAGATTCTTTATAATAAATGGGTTTCGGAAACCGGTCTAGTGACACCGGCCCTTATCATCGAATCAAATTCAGCAGATTCTTTATAATAAATGGGTTTCGGAAACCGGTCTAGTGACACCGGCCCTTATCATCGAATCAGATTCAGCAGATTCTTTATAATAAATGGGTTTCGGAAACCGGTCTAGTGACACCGGCCCTTATCATCGAATCAAATTCAGCAGATTCTTTATAATAAATGGGTTTCGGAAACCGGTCTAGTGACACCGGCCCTTATCATCGAATCAAATTCAGCAGATTCTTTATAATAAATGGGTTTCGGAAACTGATCTAGTGACACACAGGCTTTTATCATCGAATCATTCTGTAGATACTTTATAATGCATCTCTTTCGGAAACTGGTCTATCTGTAGAGAACATGTTGGACAAATGATGAATTCGTATTCTAACAGTAATAAAACAACATCTGAGATATACAATCATTTCAAAAAAACGAAACTTAAAAACTTATTATTGTCTATAATAGTTAAATTATAGATTGTATAAAATTCAAAATATAGTTATTGAACTTTCAAAGTTCTCAAATTTACGGGTGATCACTCTCCTTAAAGACAATCGTTAGCTTACAAATCTGTAAAGTATTTTTTTTTAACAATATTTATTTTAGTGTAAAATAATTTATTTAGCATAATAATTTTGTTGGAACATGTTTTGATTATTTATTTATTTTTTATTATTCAAATTTTATTAAAATGTTTTATTTATGTCAATTAGATTAAGAATTTGTTTCTGTGCTTTGAATAACATTCATATATAAATTTTAATTTTCTTGTTTATATTTTGTATAAAAGAGTAATAAAATAAGATACAGTGGTACCTCGGGATACGAGTTTAATTCGTTTCGTAATCTTGCTTGTATGTCAGTTTACTCGTATTTCAAACCAATTTTCCCCATTGAAATCAATTGAAATGCCATTAATCCGTTCCAGCCCTAATAATACTTACCCCTAATTGTTTTTGTTACGTGATTTTGAATAAGAAAAATGTATTTATAAATGACAAATATTGTATAAAAACATAATAAAAGAGAATGTAGAGGTGGTTAGAAAGAACTGGTTAAAAAACTGGTTATTAGTATTTTGGTTATTTAAATTTAACTTAGACATAACTTAAATACTACTGTATTAAAAAAATACAGTAGCTTCGCAGAATTAAAAAAAAAACTGTCCAAGGAGGTTTGTTTCTTCCTCCCTTTTAGAATGCTACGGAAATGAGTTAGGCAAGTTTCATTAAATAGATCCGATGCACGACCAGTTGCAACTTTTTCGGGGTGTTTCTTTGCCATGAACTGTGAAACTCTCTCCCACATTCCCAAGATCTTCCAATTGAATTTATCTTCCAATTTTGAAAGGTTAACTGAGAACTGAGTGGGCCGTAGGCGGCATCGTAGAAAAAAGAAATGTACATATTTATAAATGACCTGATACTGCAATTGGCTTTTCCTCGTATCTCAAATTTCACTCTTATTTCAAAACAAAATTTCTCTCATTTGACAGCTCGTATCTGAAATAACTCGTATGTTGGGGCACTCGTATCCCGAGATACCACTGTACTATACTTACAGAAATATTCAATTTCATGAGTTTAATAATTTTGTCATCTTCAGAGAGCAATTTTATTTCTTAGAAAAAAAAAACAAACCCTGTTTTCCTTAGGGTATAAAAGATGTAAAAAAGGAGAAACGTAATTGTAGCCTGAAGATGACTTCATTATTGGTCGAAATATATTGCCCAAGGATTTCGAGTATCAGAGGAACTGAAGTCTTTTTGTATTATTATTATTATTATTATTACTTTTTATAAGTAAGTTTTTTTTTTGCGAAGGTGGGATTGAAGGTCTGCTAGAATGCTGTATCATTTAACGCAGGATATTTACTGTTCCTAAAGATTCTATACATTGGGAAGTCATATATTTTGCCTTACGCAAAATGTATTTAGGTTAGGACTTTTTTTGAACGTGTACCTAAAATCGTACAGGCTTAGGACAAACGGTGTAGCATCCTCTCCGAGTAATGTGTTCACTTTCCATTTAAAAAAAAAAATCGATAGGCAGAATAAGAATTGACTTTTGACCCTATCAGTCCAAAGACGAGCGTACAAGCCACTAGGCTACCCTGTGGCCATTTAATCAAAAGTTTCTTAAGTTACAACTAGTCTGCCAAGTTATGAGTTTCAATTATTCTCATTGAATTAGTGCGTTCAATTCCCTCTGCCAGCAAAAACAGTACCACTGTCTTCATTATGTATCGAATAATAAGCTTTTAACTGCCTTCGTGAGAGAAAATATTTCATTTTCTAATAAAAATTTTAAATAACTCTAAAAAAAAGACCTTGGGAATTTTAAAAAAAAAAAAAACAAACTGCTACTTCGTTTAAAAAAACCAAAAATCATTTCTTTTTAATTAAGTTAACTAAAGTTGATAATTCCATTGGATTTATTAAAAAGAAATATATAAAGGCTGTGATGAATATATTAGAGGTGGCCATTTTGGTGAAATGTATGCATTGAAATGAGATGGCTGTTTATTTTTTATTTAATGTATTATTTTGTTTATAAATTTTGAGAAATGAATAAACTACTACATTAAAATGTGACCTGTATGTGATTGAATAGGTAATGTTTTTTACAGTGTCAAGTAGAGATAAATTTATATATATATACTGTGTTCAAAATTACACATTCTGACCTATAAATTGTACAAAAACCAAAACAAAAAAATCAATTAAAATGATATTTTAGTTTAATATACAATTATTTTACTATTGTGTTAATAAACTTCACTTTTAATGTCTTGTGTTGTTTTTTTTAATACCTTAAAATCATATTTGGATTTTCTGGAGCAGAAATGGGTCAATGTTTTTCAAACTGCATAGGGAAATTGACCAAGTTTCTGACTCAAAATTTCCTTTATGGCAAATAAACATTTGTGAGGATTTGTATATATTTATTTCTATGGACATATTTATATAAATAAAAGAATAGTTTTGCCTGTTCATTGCTTAGAACTGACTCATTTCAAGGTATCTTTACGTTTTATATATTACAGTTTTATATATTTGTATTATATATTATATATACAAAAATTTATCTCTTGTTTGTTCGCAAAATGTTGTCACTAGTAAACCACTATAAGGCATAGAGAGCTGAAACTTTGACAGTAGATTATGTCTAACTTAAAATCTAAGATTTAAATGGATTGAGAAATCAACGTAAAAGCAAAGTTATGAAATTTTAAGCTGTAAATGGCTTGCTATACAGGTATATAGCTAAAAATAAACAAGTATTTTTACCTAAGCAAGTAGGTATTGTTAGTTAATTTTAATTTCGTTTGCGTTTATCATAATTTGCTCGCTTTAAAAGCTAAATAAGAAGTATGCCTAGAATAAAATCAATTTGAGCTAACCATCTAAATCTGCAAAACGTAAAAGAAACTCCAGATCCACGCTTTAAAAGATTTGAGTCCTACCTACCCGAGTACTAAATAAGAAGTATGCCTAGAATAAAATCAATTTGAGCTAACCATCTAAATCTGCAAAACGTAAAAGAAACTCCAGATCCACGCTTTAAAAGATTTGAGTCCTACCTACCCGAGTACTAAATAAGAAGTATGCCTAGAATAAAATCAATTTGAGCTAACCATCTAAATCTGCAAAACGTAAAAGAAACTCCAGATCCACGCTTTAAAAGATTTGAGTCCTACCTACTCGAGTACTAAATAAGAAGTATGCCTAGAATAAAATCAATTTGAGCTAACCATCTAAATCTGCAAAACGTAAAAGAAACTCCAGATCCACGCTTTAAAAGATTTGAGTCCTACCTACCCGAGTACTAAATAAGAAGTATGCCTAGAATAAAATCAATTTGAGCTAACCATCTAAATCTGCAAAACGTAAAAGAAACTCCAGATCCACGCTTTAAAAGATTTGAGTCCTACCTACCCGAGTACTAAATAAGAAGTATGCCTAGAATAAAATCAATTTGAGCTAACCATCTAAATCTGCAAAACGTAAAAGAAACTCCAGATCCACGCTTTAAAAGATTTGAGTCCTACCTACCCGAGTACTAAATAAGAAGTATGCCTAGAATAAAATCAATTTGAGCTAACCATCTAAATCTGCAAAACGTAAAAGAAACTCCAGATCCACGCTTTAAAAGATTTGAGTCCTACCTACCCGAGTACTAAATAAGAAGTATGCCTAGAATAAAATTTTCTAAATTTGTAAAACGTAAAAGAAACTCCAGATCTAATGACAGTTATGGACTATACTAATAATGATATTTTGGAATATCGCGAATCATCTCTCTATTTTTGTAAAATACCCGTCAAAGACGAGTACGTCTTAATGTATTTTAATATACATTAAAATTTAAGTTTTGAAGATTTTGTTGAAATCATAATAAAATTATGCTAGAACCAGGGCTGTGGAGTCGGACCTATTATGGCCGACTCCAACTCCAGCACATCTTATTATGAAAAAACAGATGGTTAATAATAAGAATTAGTTTTAATAATATTTAGTTACTATTAATAAATACATATTAATATTAGAGGTGGCCATTTTGGTGAAATGTATGCATTGAAATGAGATGGCTGTTTATTTTTTATTTAATATATTATTTTGTTTATAAATTTGAGAAATGAATAAACTACTACATTAAAATGTGACTTGTATGTGATTGAATAGGTAATGTTCACAATCAATAGGTTATGCTATGACATGACCGCCTTCGTTTCAAATCCTTCCTAATCCCCAAATCCCCTCCTTTTATCCCAGCCCCAATCTAAGGTGTTATGCGAACCGTGCCGAAAGATGGATGATACAGGGGTTACTGTATTATGAACGGAACCTCAAGGACACCAGGCGACACCCTTGAGTAAATAGCCTTACTCCGGTATGCGGTGCTGGACAAAATACCACCTGAAAGAGCTTCAGGGATTTTCCCCTGTAAGGAGAAGGAAGTCTGGAGACCATCCTCCGGAAGCGCAGAGGGTCCAAAAGCGCTAACTAGTGGGAATCTCCCACAAGTGCACCTAAGGACCCGAAGAAGGAGAAAGGAATTTACTTTCTCCCGAAACATAGGGAGCCTGAATGGACATTATCAATGATGGTTTGAGCAGATTCTGCAAGCTGATAACTTGTAAGGCAACTTTGCTGCAGAGAGGCAGGTGCTTCGGGACACTCAACAAACCATAGAAAAACTTTTACTGCTGAAACCAGCAAAAGTGCTGGCTGAGCTTCTTGGAGGCATTGAAGCTAACTGCTGAGGTACTTTAGTACAGAAGTGGGGAAGTACAATAGTTTTTTTTTAAGATGCAGTGCTATAGTCACCCTCAAATAATAATAAAAATAAAAAAAAATTAATGCTATTGTTTTACCCTTGTCAAAAAATACATGTTGAATTGTCTGCATTACGTTGTGACCTGTTTTCATCATCATGGAAAATGACTGTCAAAGCTGTTGAAACATGACAAAGAAAAAAATAAGCTTTTTTTAGAATTAGCCTAATTTATGTTAAAACTAGTTCTCTCTCCCTCCGTATGCAGTTTATATTTCGAGATACGAAAAACCTCTGTACACAAAAAACATTCCATTTTACAAACAAATAAATAAAGATAATAGGTGCAAAATAATCGCACAATAGCCATAAAAACGAAATGAAATTAAAGTTAACAGAAATGTATTATGCAGTTATAATTATGTAATGTAATTCATTTAAATTGATAATGATTCTGCAATTTATTCTCTTACTCATCTTCTTCCTCTGCCATATTTGCCTGTCTCCAAAGAGTATAGTTCCTCTAATTCGTTGCACGATTACACAATTATTTTTGATTAGCTTTATTGTTTTATTAAAATTCATTCAATTTAATTAGACACTATAATTCTTTATCTAGGTTTGGTTCAGCATCAATTAGTAAAACACCTTTAAGCCGGTGTTTCTTCTATATTTATAGACATCTTTATGGATAAATTAATAAAAAAATTACTGTAATATTAAAAAAAATATTAGTTACATTATTTTTATGAATATACATTATTAGTGTAAAGGTCATGTAAGATACCAATGTATTTTTACCTATGAGACTTTGCATGAATGGCAAATCACTATATATATCAATAGATGTTGATAAAAGTATTCATAGTAAAGTAGAATCAAAATTAAAGTTAATCAGGATTCTGTCAGTTCTTCAGGTTCAAATTGAACTCTCATTGCCGTTCGTTTCGGTTTTTATTTAAAACAGGGGTTCTCAACCTTTGTTTGCGTGTGGACTCCCTAAAAGCTACTTGTGGGCCCTCACTCCCCCCGGATACTTAAAAAACATAATTATGCAAAATTTATAAATAAATATTTGTTTTTAGGTAAATGAAAATCGTTAATTATGAAATAATTTCATTACATCTACAACGCATGCCGAAATACAAAAATGTTTTTAAAACAATAACAAAATATTTCTTCATTAACATTTTATAAAGTACCCTGAAATAAATTGTAACAGAATCAATTTTGAATGTACCATAAAGAGAAGTGCAATAGAAAATTTTAAAACATTGGAACATTTTAACAAACTGATGAGGATATTAGGCCTTATATTTTAATTATGTGTGATTATTGTACGGCCAAAGCTTACTACGCTTTGGTTTATTTTTGGTTTGCTGATGAATTCATTTAAACTTAACATTAACCATGTTTCATGGACCTTCAGAATACTACTTTTTTCCTCATGGACCCCTAGTAATCCTCTGTGGACCCCTGGGGGTCCATGTGGACCACGTTGAGAACCACTGATTTAAAACCTTTTTTATAGGCCTACAAAACAGAGGAAATCCTGATAAACTTTAATAGGACCCCGGTCCTTATAAGTTCAGAGGCGAGCACGTAACCACTGAGCTTGCCTGGCCCCCTCATTGAGGATTAACAAGAAAAGAATATGAATTTAAATTCACTTAGTACTACTTCAACTCTCTTTTTTGGTGGAAATTAGAATAGGAATAGTTTACTCATTGATTAAGATATTTAACTTTGATAATATTGTTCGTTCATGAATATTAATAAAACGAACAGAAACAGATATTCCTAATTGATACTGTAACCATTTATTACCTTCATCGAGGGTCAGATGTCTGCTAACAGGTTTCGTACTGAAGGTTACTGATTCAAATCATGGCTACGACCTTGCAGTTTCATGTGAGAGATGTAAGAATCTTGTAAAGGGACGTCCCTCGAACAGGAGAGGATTTAAAGTTGTTTTCTGTAACAATTAGGTTACTCGTAAAATACCCCTATTCTAATATGAGAAAGAAAATTAGGCTCCTGATATAGAATTAACCCGTTAATGAGGCTCATCCATAACTAAAAATGGGTGCCAAGTAGTAAATGAGCTATATTTTCTACCCTTAAAACAACTAAAGCCTATAAATGTGGGCATTGTAAACTATTGGAACCTGTAACAATTGCAGGTTACTCGAAAATATCTCTACTCTAATGAGTTTGAATGCGACAAAATGTACGTTCCTGATGAAGAATGAACCCATAACTAAAAGTGGGTGCCAAATAATAAAGGAGCCATACTTTCAACCCTTAGGACAACAACTAATAGTAAAAGCCTATAAGTATTGGCACTGGAAACCAACTATGTATTACCCTTACTTAAAATAAGTCTTTTTTCTAATTTTACCCATTACAAATTGTATTTTTAAATCAACATTCAAGTGAAAAACAGATGATTATTTCATTATAATTTTATCTTAAAGGAAACTTTTGCACTTTTTCAATACATTTGTGTTACTTAAATATAATTTTCTAAATGGTTTTAACATTTAACGTAGTACCTTAACTTTTTGAAATGTTACGAATAATGAAAGTTATTAAAACTGTATACCTGTATAGAACTGAAACAGGTGTTTATAATCAATTTTTCAACTCATAGTAGCTGTTGAAATTATAATTTAAAGAAATAGATTAAGTTAAAAAGTTATACCGTATTAGTGCCTGAAAGTTATAAGTTAAATATGATTATTTTAGTTTTGTTCATTGTAGTCCAGCTACCATAAAATAGTTTGAGTTATTAAAAAAAATTATATGTATTTCCGGTTTTTATAAATTAAAATATTTATTCATATAATTTTTTGAAAAAAAATCTTAGATTTAGTATTTTTGTTTCAAATGAGTATATGTTTCCCGCCTTGCAATCAGCCGGTCTTACTGGTATCGATAGGTGTGAAAAATTGTGGTCGGTCTGCTCTCTGCCATTCCACATAGTCTACCTTGTCACTTGTCGAATAAGTTCCAGCTGAATAGTCTGGTTATATAGAATCAACGGTTCATTGAAAAGTGCAACATAACGAAGGTAAGAGTTATTCAATATCTTGTTTTTTTCAAATTATGTATTGATTTAGGCTTTATATGGGTCGGCCATAATTTTTTCCTAACCTATAAGATTTGAACTCCCTTTTTCGTCTTTTCCTTTTTTTAAGAGATTATTCCTTTTCTATTATTCTTTTCTAGGGTTGCAAGATGGCACAACTCACGATTCGACTCGCTCCTTCTTTATTGAGGAATTTACCTGCTCTAGCTCCTGCAGCAACCCTTCCCTCTTTGAAATTATCTAAAAGAAACTTCCATGCATCTCATCCTAGACGAGGAGCCGAAATTTCATCTATATTAGAAGAAAGAATTTTAGGCTCTGCCCCAAAAACTGACCTTGAAGAAACTGGCCGAGTTTTAAGTATTGGTGATGGTATTGCCAGAGTATACGGTTTGAAAAATATTCAAGCCGATGAGATGGTGGAATTTTCATCTGGTTTAAAGGGTATGGCATTGAATTTAGAACCTGATAATGTTGGTGTTGTAGTATTTGGTAATGATAAATTGATTAAAGAAGGTGATATTGTCAAGAGAACAGGTGCTATTGTAGACGTTCCAATTGGTGAAGATCTTCTTGGCAGAGTAGTCGATGCTTTAGGAAATCCTATTGATGGTAAAGGACCATTGAATACTAAGAAGAGGGCCAGAGTTGGTGTTAAAGCTCCAGGTATCATTCCTAGAATTTCTGTAAAAGAGCCTATGCAAACTGGTGTCAAGGCTGTAGATTCCTTGGTGCCTATTGGAAGAGGACAGCGAGAACTCATTATTGGTGACAGACAGACTGGTAAGACTGCCTTGGCAATTGATACAATTATAAACCAGAAGAGATTTAATGATGGAGAAGATGAAAAGAAGAAATTGTATTGTATTTATGTTGCTATTGGCCAGAAAAGATCAACAGTGGCCCAAATCGTGAAAAGGTTGAACGATACTGATGCTCTTAAATATTCCATCATTGTCTCTGCTACTGCATCTGATGCTGCTCCACTGCAGTATTTGGCCCCATACTCTGGTTGTGCCATGGGAGAATTCTTTAGAGACAACGGCAAGCATGCTTTGATTATTTATGATGACTTGTCAAAGCAGGCTGTTGCCTATCGTCAGATGTCTTTGTTGCTGAGACGTCCTCCAGGTCGTGAAGCTTATCCTGGTGATGTATTCTATCTTCATTCCAGATTGTTGGAAAGAGCTGCCAAGATGAATGACACTCATGGAGGTGGATCTCTAACCGCTTTACCTGTCATTGAAACTCAAGCTGGTGATGTATCCGCCTATATTCCAACCAATGTTATTTCCATTACTGATGGGCAGATTTTCTTGGAAACTGAATTGTTTTACAAAGGTATTCGACCTGCTATCAATGTAGGTCTTTCTGTATCAAGAGTAGGATCTGCTGCTCAAACAAAAGCCATGAAACAAGTAGCAGGTTCAATGAAATTAGAACTTGCCCAATACCGAGAAGTAGCTGCTTTTGCACAGTTCGGTTCTGATTTAGATGCAGCAACCCAACAACTTCTTAACAGAGGCGTTAGGTTAACTGAACTGCTTAAACAAGGCCAATATGTTCCAATGGCTATTGATGAACAAGTAGCTGTCATCTACTGCGGTGTAAGAGGATACCTGGACAAATTGGACCCCTCAAAGATCACAAAGTTTGAGAAGGAATTTCTCCAACATATTAGGACTTCACACAAAGACCTTTTGGCCACAATTGCTAAAGAGGGATCAATTTCAAACGACACCGATGCTAAGCTGAAAAACATCATTACAACATTTATGAGTGGATTTTCTGCTTAAAAAGGAAGTTGAATTAACTAGTCCCAGCCATTAATTCCTGTAAATTTCAGTTCTTTCTAGTTCACTCTATAACCAGTTTAAATAACATACCCAACAAGCTTGTAGTTCATGGTAGTAAATTGTGAGTATTCTATATTACATCTGTAAATATTGAGCTGTTAATATCTTGTACGACCTCCATTAAAAAGTATTTATTGTCTATATTTGCAGTTCTTATAATTCAAAGTATCCACCATTTCTTTTATCCAACATCATTTCAATGAACCGTTGAAATTGTTTCTATGTATGTTACTTTTATAGTAAATAAACAGTTGTTTAAATTTGCCTTATTTTTCCTCCTTTGATTGATTTTAATATATATTAGGAATAAATAGTTATTCATTTTTATTAAGCGATCAAATTTTAATAATAAAATTTAATTTTCAGTTTTTATTTTTTAAAAATTTAACTGCATCAACATTTTCTATTATTAGTGTTTTTGGTATTGTGCCAAAATTTCTATTCTAATTTAGACACTGATGCCGTATCGTAACTTCCATTGTAAGCTATATTATAGAATTCAAATTTTCAAGTTTTTTTTTGTTTTAAAAATGATATACGTCTAATAAATGTTATAAAAATTAGAAAGATATTCAATCTGTATAGTTATTTTTTTCAAAAGATACCTAGAAATATTGCATCAGCTGTTTTTAAAAGTTCTAATTTTGTACAGTTGATTAAATAGGTCTACTTTTTTTCTATTAAACAAATTAATTATAGTATACATTAATCATTTAAAGTTTATTGGAATCATGCAGTTAAAAAGAAAAACTTAAGTTTGTATTTAAATTAAACAGCCTTTCAAGATAGAATGATGTATTCTTAAATAGTTAATTTTCTAGACAAGAAGTTTAAAAAAGAAATATTTATATGTATAATTGCCTCAATATTATACATGATGAGGACTTTTTTTCCACTTTTATTCACATGATTTTAATTCTACAACAAAATTTTACAGAATTTAAAATACAAACTTCATTTTTTTCACATTAGTGTAATAACTCTGAGATAGTTTATTTACTGCATGATTTTGCTGTCTCATTGTATGTGTTTCAATGTAATGATCAGACTAATTATATTAATTGCCAATGAATTTTATAAAACACCTTTGTGTGAGATAATACTGATAAGGATGACGGTATCATGACAATTAGGTACAATTAAAATAACGTTAACTTCAATGAGTTGAAGTTTTTACTTTTTTTCTATTAAAAAACTATAAGTAAACTATATAAAATAAACAATAAAAAAACTGTATTAGTTAAGAGTTATTCCTATTTAGGGATAACTTTTAACTCATATAGTTTTTTATACAGCATGATATTAACTTTTTTTGCAATTTCGACAGCAATATTACAGTCATTTAAATAAATCAATTCATTAAGTGCTTAATCATTCTATTTGATTTAACAATATAATAACATTTCAGTAATTATTTTGTGAAATTATATGAATTTTATATATTACATAGCAAGCTTAATTTACTAGCATGAATTGTAGTATTTGATTACAATCTAGTAAAAGGTATTTTAATTGTTAAGTAATAAGTTAATGAATTATATAATAATTGTGGCGTAGGATTATGCATACTTGACAGATAAGAAGATAAGTTTTTTTTAAAGCATTTCTTTTAAAACTGTATTGATTATTAATTTGTTCAACTTATGAATGTGATTGTTTGTTATAAATGATAAGTATTTTTCTTTCTAGTTTCAGTTGTAAGTACAGAATGTCTTTAGGAAAGCAAACCTTTAAACTTCTCTCTAAGTCTAATAGTAACCAAGTAAAGAGGCTTTAGAATATCAAATCGGCATACAGGACGATTTATTTTAAAAACCGACTAAATAATTGTTGAATTATTAGTGGCTAGTTAGAAACTGGGTTAATTTTGTATTTATTTGCAAGATGCCTTGTAAAAAGTTTGTTATACATTTAAAAAAAGAATATTTATTTATAATAGGTTTATCTAATAATCATATTAGTATAAAAATCCGTTGTACTTTGTGAATTGTTAAAAATGACTAACCGGTTTCGAACTTAGGTTGAAATATTATCTTCAAGTTGCAGTAGTATAGAGGAATGATTCATGACTTTTTTAATAATATGATGTTTACTTGTCTCTGTCAAACCAACAATAAGCACTAATTAATTATGCAAATTTAATCTAAAAATAAGTGTTCTTAGTAAAATTCGTAAAAAATGGTTTCATTTTATTAAATGTATTATTATTTCTTTGTTTTTTTTTACAAACTTTTTGAAATAATAATAGTTAACTGTGTTAACTCTACCGTATATATTTGCAACATATTGAAAGCTAATTTAAAAACATTACTCAGCAAAAAACTCTAGTCTTAATTATTAGTCATCGTAATTAATTTGATCTTTTTTTAAAAGGCTTTATGACAATGATTATATTTTCTTTAAAATCAGCAAAAAAGGGATAACTGCATTAAAACCAAATATACATTATTTTCATTTTTTGTCTTTTATTATAAAATTATTTGTTTAAAAATGTTTATTAAAAAAGAATATGTATTAAATAGAATCATTTTTAATTGAAAACAGCTCACTAAAATTTATAGGTCTGTATTTAGTTCATGATTATTTTCAGTCGTTGGCTTAATTAAGAAATCTCTTTCATATTTGTTCAACTCATCATGGCGTCGTTGCTTCTTTATAACTGTTAGCGTCGGTTTTTTTAATCGGAGTTTAGAAAAAAAATTCTTACATATAGCAGTTTAAAAGTGATTTTATTAATTAGATTACTAAATGATGCACACGTTTGAAATTATTTTTGTGTTCGTATAAGTTTTTGAAAAGAAAGAAGAACAGAAGAAAAAACTCTGCACACCAAAAAGAAAGTTAGTACATAATTTAAAATTATCTTCTATTTTTTTACTATATTGTGTTAAATTGTAGCTATTATACGATGATAAACAGAAATAGATTGAGAAATATGTACTTACACTACATTATAGTAATGCAAAAAAAAAATTATAGTCATCTTTACTAATTAGCATAATAATTATTTTTAATTAAATAGTGCCACTTAAACTTTTAAAGGTGACTCATTTAAATTAATATACAATTAAAGTCTAATTTAAACAAAAGTTATTCCTACAAAAATTAATGTAATATACTTCCATTTAATTATTTCTAATTATTTAGAATATTATACAATTAATTGGTTTTCTATATATTAATAACAATAGATCAATTCAAATATAATCTTTTAATATTTCAGAAAAAAAAAGAACATAGTAATATTAATAGTTATATTTATAGAAAGGAATGTTAGTTAAAATATGTTATAATATGACTAATGATTGAGTTTTTAATGGGATCTTAACTTTTATGTTCCTTACATCTTTGTTTATATCATATAATTAACAACTTTAAAGAAAAATCAATAACAGAGCATGAATATAACGTTTTTTTAATCAATGTTTCAATGCAAACATTAAGAAACTGGTATTTTACAACCATTACCATTGCTTTAAACTAATTTTAATAATATGGCTTAAACTAATTTTTTTTTTTCAAATCAGCTTGAATTGATTATAACTTGCAAATAGTTATAATTATTAATCTACCGCTTTTGATTTAATTTATAAAGAAATAAACGTATTTAACTTTAAACAGTCAGAACGTTTTATATTCAAAGGAATGTTTTGCTGGAGGATAATTTGGTAGTCATTCAGTCTTATTTAAAAAAATGTACTTTTCGGTTACGCTTTAAAAAATTGTAACGAAGATAACAACGAAATCACCGAAATAAAGAAGTGATTTTTGTCTATTTCTATCCCTGTTTACTTTTGTTAAACTCTTTTATATATATATACATAAGAAATTCAATAATTTATGAACCATTTGGTAGAATATGTATATTATGAAATCGGGATTTAGCCAATTTTCTAGGTACAAAATCAATCTCTCATAGTGTTATCTAATTAGTCAAGTCGAAGGTTTTGACTAGATATGATTGTTAAATCGTTTATATAATGTACATTTCATTTTCAAATTCGGAAATTCTTACTTCTGTAAGTTATTTTATTTATATTTGAAACTAGACGACTTGTTTCATTCAGTGTTATGAAATTATAGCAACAGTTAATAAAATAAACTTACTGAACTTGATTGGCAGGAATACCTGTTACTGCTGTTTTTTGTTATTATTAAGTCATGAAAACAAAGATTATATAACCCAAGCTTTTGTTATAGTTTTCTTAACATGATTCAAGCTATAGTATATGCATAGTAAGTATATTTAATAAAACAAAAAAAAATCATTTAAAAGTGAAAAATTTAATTTATTTTATGACATAAATTCAAGTTATATACATAATCAAGCATATTTAAACTAAACAAAACCTGCTAATTGAATCATTAGTTGTGCAATCCGTAATTGTATGGTATTTACTCATTCTGTGGTAAAATGGATAAACCAACATAAGTTTCCACACAAATGTGTGGAGACTTTTGTTTGTTTATCCATTTTATGTCAGAATTGTAAATTGAAATATTCCATTTATTTTACCGAACATAAAATAACATTAATGAAAGGAATATGTCATTATAATATTACCTTAGAACATTCGTATTTAAGCTGACATTTGTGTTCAAGTTTATACTCCTAAAGTTATTCATTTTAAACCTCTTATGTAATAGTTTATTGTATATACTTTCGGAATTTCATACATCTGGTTAATATGAAGGTTTCAAATAACAATTTTATTTCAAAACATTGTCTTTCAAAGTTTGATTTGAACCTGAAAAACTGACAGATTCTTGATAAATAAAAATTGTTTTGTATATATATATATATATATATATATATATATATATATATTGTAAACAGGAAAACGATCAAAAAGGACAACAAACGTTTCACTATGAATCACAAACACAGAACTAAGGAACAAACACACTTACTGTCTCTAATTTTCGGTTGAACCGCCATCAGGAGAGTTGCGAAAGGGACACCAAGCGCACTTGTGAAGCGACAAGTCGCTTATATATATATATATATATATATATATACGAGTTCGAGATTAACAAAGAGCAACACACAAAGTAGGGAAACACACTTACAGACTCAAATTTTCGGGTAATCCGTCTTCAGGAGAAAAGAGAATGGGAGACCAAGCACGTTGCGTCTACAACGTGCTTGGTCTCCCATTCTCTTTTCTCCTGAAGACGGATTACCCGAAAATTTGAGTCTGTAAGTGTGTTTCCCTACTTTGTGTGTTGCTCTTTGTTAATCTCGAACTCGTATTGTGTCCAGTTTGGATCGTATTTCGTTTTATCAGTGAATATATATATATATATATATATATATATATATATATATATATATATATATATATTGCTTAAAATATTACGAGTTCAGCGAGTTAAATAGCTCAAGGAAGTTTTCCTGCTCATTGCTTGTTGCTTTAACATGATCACCAGCGATCAGTCTTTTTTTCATATTTTCTATTATTGCTTCCAGTAGCTTTTGACGAGGTAGGCTAACAAATCTGTGGTTTTCAGTAAACTGGATCTCTTTGAATGCGTCCGAAGCAACCCTCTCATCAATTTCTTTTTCAATTTGTCCTTAAGTAATTCAAATCTTTAATAGACCTCTTTATTTTATTTTTAATAGACCAATTTATTATTATAAATTGTTTAGTTATATATAGGCTATATACATACGCAAATTACGTTGTCATACATGCACAAGTTAGGTGAGTCACGCGAAACTTGTGGTTTGATAGTGGGCTAATTAATACAGGTCTGAATAGGGGTTTACGTAATTTTAACAACCGTTCGCCGAACTCATAATATTTTAAGCACCGGTTCTAACGAACCGGTGTGGAACGGCTTAATCCCGATGAATCCCATCACTGAATATTTCACAAAAAAAAAAACCACAGAAAACAGGGCCAAAAAGTTCCAAAAACACGGTCCAACACAGCTCTACACGTGTTCAGGCACAGCTCTAAACAAAGCAACCACAGGTTGTCATCTGCAGAAACATCGGACCACGTCAAGCCGATCTGGAACCTACAAATTTTGTTTTGTTACTTCCGAGAAAGCCGAAAGTGAGATCCATAAAATTTCAGGCATCATAAGAGTTTTTATTAAACAACCATTATTTTATAATGAATCTCACTAAGAACAAATCAATAACCAACTACAAGCAAATAATACAAGGGGGATTTGAAATGAATCAATCCATCATACACAAGTTAATATTTTATTAGAAAAATACACAAACGGTATAAGAAATAAAATATCATATCTTAATAGAATGTAATTTCCGGTTCAGTTCTTCGAATTTCATAATTTTTCTTATAAAGAAGTCGCCATAGCGGTTAGCTATTTTCGTATCTGCTATATGTATCATTTCACGATCTATGTAAAAATCCAACTGAAAAAAAAAATCATATATTAGCAATAAAAATAAATTACATATAAATATATTGCTAAAATCTAAAAATGTTGAACATGTAAAAGAAGTAATTTGAGTCGATCCGATATCAATGAGAAATGAAACTTTAATGAAAGTATAGTTTAGTTTAAAAATAAAATTGTACATATATATATCAATGATCAAACCACAATAAGAAATGGGAAAACAAGACTAAGATCTTTCAACCGTAACAAGCGGTCTTCGTCAGAGTCAAAAACCCAACTGAACACTAGATGCAGAAAACATCTGGTGAGGAGTTGAGAAGAGTGGGAGGGAAGAGTGGTATTTTAAAAGGGTGAAAGCACAGGAAAGGACTAATGTCCAGAAAGGGATGTTTGGGGAAACAAAGGAGTACAGTAAGAAAAAGTAAAAAACTATCCGCTAGCTGTCAACCCTCTTTGAAGAGGCTATTGCCCTCGTGACGAAAGTATCAAGTTTGAAGAGACCGTTACTAATATTATAAACATTAGTAACGGTCTCTTCAAACTTGATACTTTCGTCACGAGGGCAATAGCCTCTTCAAAGAGGGTTGACAGCTAGCGGATAGTTTTTTACTTTTTCTTACTGTACTCCTTTGTTTCCCCAAACATCCCTTTCTGGACATTAGTCCTTTCCTGTGCTTTCACCCTTTTAAAATACCACTCTTCCCTCCCACTCTTCTCAACTCCTCACCAGATGTTTTCTGCATCTAGTGTTCAGTTGGGTTTTTGACTCTGACGAAGACCGCTTGTTACGGTTGAAAGATCTTAGTCTTGTTTTCCCATTTCTTATTGTGGTTTGATCATTGATTGTTGTTTCACGGGTTTATGTGAAATCTTTTTATATATATATGTGTGTATTTTGGGAGCAGACCTTCAATCAAACATGTTTTATTAAAAATTATGCCAATTTTAACTTTTGTTCTTTTCCGGGTTAATTTTTCAAGTTTTCTGACTATGGATTTCCATCTTTCTGGTAAAATATAAAGTAATTCACCAAAAGATTTATTCTTGACATACATTTTTTTCTCACTAAACAAGTTTTAACCATAACAAACAAATTAACAATACATACAAATTATATACGACGTTTCGGTCAGCTCTGACCATCTTCAGGAAGTCTTCAGGGACTAATAACTAAATCATCACAGAACTCAAATACAAAAATAAGAACTATCTAAATTATTAACACAATTATTAACATCCTAACAGTTTTTAGTGAAAAAAATTGATGTCAAGAATAAATCTTTTGGTGAATTACTTTATATTTTACCAGAAAGGTGGAAATCTATAGTCAGAGAACTTAAAAAATTAACCCGGAAAAGAACAAAAGTTAAAATTGGCATACTTTTTAATAAAACACACACACACATATATATATACAAAAGTGAAGTTTATCGGGACTAGGTCGTTCTTCAGGTTCAAATTAAACTCTCAATGCTAACGTTTCGGTTTTTATTTAAAACTTTTTTTAATAGGCAGAAGTATAAATTTTGAAATAGAGAAACTAAGTATTACATTAAAGACTATTTTACAAAGAAAAATAATCTGTGGATTTCAACAACTGTCTAGTTTAACCTGAAGAACTGACCGAGTCCTGATAAACTTTAATTTTGTTTCTATTTCACTGTCGATACTTTTAACCAAACCACAATAAGAAATGAGAAAAAAATACTAATATCTTTCAACCGTATCAAGCGGTCTTCAGTTGGGTTTTTGACTCTGACGAAGGCCGCTTGTTTCGGTTGTACTATTCCATACTGTGGTTAGATCTTTGATATATATATATATATATGAATTGAACACCACAATAAACAAATATATATTAATTAAAATGCTCTAAGGCCTTTCGTTACAACATCTTCAGAGAGCTAAATGAACCAAACAAAAAATATAATAACAAGTTAACCTGGTTGATTGAAGTCTTCAGGATTGCTGGCATCCCTGTCTGAATTTAATGTTCCTAAAATTGAAGGAGTCTTGATTTGCTTTTAGGAACATTAAATTCAGAAAGGGATGCCAGCAATCCTGAATACTTCAATCAACCAGGTTAACTTGTTATTATATTTTTTCTTTCGTTCATTTAGCTCTCTGATGATGTTGTAACGAAAGGCCTTAACACACTGTAATTAATATATATTTGTTTATTGTCGTGTTTAATTCATATATTATATCAAGAGTTATTGTTGATTATTAATTTATATATATATATATATAAAGATTTTACATAAACACGTGAAACAACAATCAATGAACAAGACTAAGATCTTTCAACCGTAACTAGCGGTCTTCGTCAGAGTCAAAAACCCAACTGAAACACTAGATGCAGAGAACATCTGAGATGTTCTCTGCATCTAGTGTTTCAGTTGGGTTTTTGACTCTGACGAAGACCGCTTGTTACGGTTGAAAGATCTTAGTCTTGTTTTCCCATTTTCTTATTGTGGTTTGATCATTGATATATATATAGATAAAAATGGGGTTTCGGTTAGTATTGCAGGATCAAATCAAATTGCCAACGTTTCGGTTTTAACTTTTTCATAGGCATAAGTAAGAAATTTGAAGAGAGAAAACTATAACTTTACTGAAGCATATGTTTATAAACTTTCAGAATTTGGAAGAAATAAACCTTTTTTTCATTTTTTCAGGAAGGTTATATACTTAAGTGAAGTTATAGTTTTTCCCTATAATAATAAAGAAGTTTTGTTTATGAATGAAAACTGAAACGTTGGCAATGAGATTTTAATTTGAATATAAAAATTTTATTTTTATAAATGGTGTGTCTCAGAATGTTTTTCGTTTTTAGATGTTAAATAAAAAAGACAAAATATCAATTAAATCTCGTTTTATTTAATGTTAATTTAAAGAGCAATTCTTGAAGTTTATTTATGAAAAACAACCGTTTGCAAATGCGTGCCATTTCATTTGTTCACACTTATTTAACCTGGAGCTAAAATTTTCAATAACTCGCTGGAGCATCGGCTCTTGGAATAGAGTTGATTTCTTCTGTGATTCTTTCCTTCAAAACATTCAGGTTGGGTGGAAATGGATTGTAAACTTTGCTTTTTAGGAAAAAAACTGTTTTTTTACTTTACTATAAGTAAAGTATAGTGATCGTGAAAAAAATCGATCTCGAGATTTTGACGGAATTACATGTTTTGAGGTTCCAGAAGTCGTTTTATGACGTTTTTACGATGATGTCTGTGTGTGTGTGGGTGGGTGCGTGTGTTAGCATTGCTTGTTACCACGCTACGGTCCAGAATTTTTGATGGATCAAGTTGATATTTTACACAAAAATGGGCCTCATAAAGACGAAGATCCCTATTGTTTGGGAAGAATTATGCATGATGGAAAAGTCACTTTTTTTGCCAAAAACCGTTTTTTTTATACATTTATTTCTCCTAAACTGATACCCTAGAGTTTTGAAATTTGACATTATCTTTGAGGTTTCAAATGCAACAAACGAAAAATATATTCAGAATTTTAAAAGAACACGAAATATTTTTTTTTCAATAAAATGTAAAACTTTTGACTTATAATTCAATCTCAAACCTTGTGAGAGCGATACAAGCCATACTGTTTGACGGACAAGAATGAAACTATGCCTATAAATAGAACATTATATGGAGAATGAGTTGAGATATTTTTTTCTAAAATTACATTCGCTAAAGGGGCGTTACAGTACGATTTGTGTTTTCAGAAAATGTTTTTTTGACGCTAAACGGCTCGTTAAAAAATAATGAAAATTTGACCAAAAATGGAACAAAAAATTAGCAATTCATAAAAAAAAATCATGATGTTTCAATTACGGGAAAGAGCAATAACGATATAAAAACCTTTTGTTTATCCTAGACTAAGAGATCACCTGCTATACTTGTCGATTTTTTTATATTTTTTTACATTGTTTACATTGACTTAGAAATTTGACATTGAGTTACTTATAGTAAAGTAGAGTGTAGGCCACTCCAGATTTTTTTTTAGAATTGTTTAAGCTTAATTATTTAAGTTTAAACAATCTATTGCCACCCAACCTGAATGTTTTGAAGTAAAGAATCTCTGAAGAAATCAACTCTATTCCAAGAGCTGATGCTCCAGCGAGTTATTGAAAATTTTAGCTCTAGATCAAATGAGTGTGAGGAAATAAATGGTACGCATTTGCAAACGGTTGTTTTTCATAAATAAACTTCAAGAATTACTCTTTAAATTAACATTAAATAAAACGAGATTTAATTGATATTTTGTTTTTTTTTATTTAACATCTAAAAACGAAAAACATTTTGAGACACCCTTTATTAGTATAGATAAGAAATAAAACGGGATTACTTCGGATCCAGAATGAAAATGGCCGTCAAGTCCTGAAATGCCTCGAGTCCAGACAATATTCTTCATTTTGTGTTTGAAACAGAGCAAGTCAGTTCTTAGATCAGTGATTCTGCTATCGGTGTCGTCTTTGGAATCAACGTTAGACATTAAAGACGCCAGCTTGTGGATGGGAAGAGTAGTGTACAATTTCAGGTAACTACAAAAGACAAATATCCTCAGTAAAATCGGTAAACAACTTCACACAAAGTAAGAATAACATTCATTTCAAATAATAAATAACTTATTTTTAATAAAATTCAAACATTAGTGTAGGGTAAAAAGCTAATGAAATGGTCTCCACATATAAAAATTTAATCGTATAAACATCGCGTTTCGTTCTAACGTAGTGTAGCAATCAGTTGAAACAACTTCACACAAAGTAAGAATAACATTAATTTCAAATAATAAATAACTTGTTTTAATAATATCCAAATATCAGTGTAGGGCAGTGTTTCCCAAAGTGGGCGGTACCGCCCCTGAAGGGGGCTTTGGTATGCTTTGGTATCGGAGGGCGCTAATGCAAAAAGGAGCAGGGATTCTATTATTTCCATAAATTGAAAATGCTCATGCAATATAATTTTTAAATTTAAGTGAAAACACGACATATAAACTTCTAGGAACTAGTTTCTCTAAATTATTTGTTTTGATAATTCATTTTTATGTTAAAAGTATATTCCTAAGTTTCTTTTATTGTGTATTAATTCTTTTGCGTAATTATGCTATGAAACAATACATCTATTGGAAATCTAAATAAATATTCGATAAGTAATTATTTTAATTTAATTATTAAAATGATACTCATTTGGTTGTTTAGTCTAGGAATCTGATTATTATTCAAGGGTGTTGAGTTATAGGTTTATGGACCCAAGGGGGCGGTCACTCGAAAAAGTTTGGGAAACACTGGTGTAGGGTAAAAAGATAATGAAATGGTCTCCACATATAAAAATTTAATAGTATAAACAACGCGTTTCATTCTAACGTAGTGCAATCAGTTTATGTGGTATTTACTCATTGTAGGGTAAATACCACATAATAACTGATTGTACTACGTTAGAATCAAACATCAATATTCAAGAAACAATCAAATACAACCTCCTACGTAAATGCCCTTAGCGAATGCCCTCAACGCTACAAACATGGAGGAATTAAAGCCTTAATACATAGAACATACAAGATCGCATCAAATTGGAAAATATTCAACACAGACATTAACAGAACTACGTTAGCGTTTCTTAATAATGGTTATTATAATAATAATTTTGATCAGATTTTGAAAGAATACCTTCATGTAAGAAGAGAGAAGCAAATTAATGAAGATAGACAAATTATAGTGCATAATGTTTATTATAAAAACCTGTATTCGGAACACAAGCTTGTTGAGAGAGTATTAAAAGACATTATAAGAAATAATGTCAGCTGCAAAAAACTTGAATGAAAAAGTAACACTGGTTGCTTACTATAAGAGCCCACCTGTGAGTAGCCTGTTTATTAAAAAATATCAACCAAATCAAAAGCTGACCTTTAAAGGAAACAAGTACAAATACATGTACTAATGGGGACTGTGAAACCTAAAAACACTTGTACATTGGAATGACTACCACTTCCCTATCAAGAAGGCTCACCATACACTTAGTGGTAGGAGCACCCAAAAAAAAAAATGCAAGACAAACACAACGTTAAATTGACCCGAAGATCACACAACACAAGTGTCGACTATGCAAATTTCGTTGTTCAACGAGGGTATAAATAAATAATGTTAAAAGAGTGTATATGCCGCTGCAGCTTCGGCAAAGGGCAAGTTGGTTAGAGGTGATAGAGGTGTTAAATAAAACATAAATAAATAAATAATTAATAAAAAAAATCAAATAATAATTAATACATTTGAAATAAAAACCCCATGCCGCAGCTGCGGTATTCCAAAATACCAGATTAGCTGCGGCTAATCATTGGAACTGATTCAATACTTTGCAGATATATATATATATATAAAACAAATTCAATAATATATCAACCGTTGGATAGAATAGGTGTATAATGTAATCGACATTCGGTCAATTTTCCAGGATCAAAATCAAACTCTCAATGCCGTCGTTTCGGTTTTTATTTAAAACCTTTTTCATAGGCAGAAGTCAGAATTTTTGAATTAGAATTCTAATTCAAGAATTTGAATTCTAATTCAAAAATTCTGACTTCTGCCTATGAAAAAGGTTTTAAATAATACCGAAACGTCGGCATTGAGAGTTAGATTTTGATCCTGGAAAATTGACCGAATCACGATTACATTATACACCTACGAGTACAAACTGCTGTAACCGACCAGCTGAAGGCCATTCCAGAATCCGAGTTCCAGCAATGCTACAATGATTGGAAGGACCGTCTCCAGCGCTGTGTGGCTTCCGAAGGGAACTATTTTGAAGGTGACAATATCACATTGTAATTATATTTGAATAGAAAATTTAAAAAAAAAAATCAGTCTCACTACTTTATTTACATACCTCGTATATATATATATATATATATAATATATATATATATACTTTTTTTCGTTGGAAATACGATCCAAAACGGACAAATATAGTTCAATATAAACAAAGAAACATAGAGAAATCAGAAGAACACACTTACAGTCTCTAATTTTCGGTTTGAACCGTCTTCAGGAGAGATAAGAGAGGGAAACCAAGCGCACTGGATCAGAGATGGTTGGAGACCAACATATATATATATATATATATATATATATTAGTGTACTTCGGTAGCAGTCCTTCCTTTATACATGATTGGTTATACACGACTGAATATTGTCGATCGATGATCTTATATTATAAGGCCCGGACCACAACAAATTTAGTCATGAAAAACAGCCCCATCACCGCAACCAGCGATCTGCAGAGAGTCAACGTCGTGTACGAATACAAATGTAAAAAAGGAGAGTGTGAGCTCCTGGCTAACGCCAAGTATATCGGCATGACGAAGACTACGCTTTCCAGACGCCTCACCATACACTTTCAATCAGGAGCTATAAAGAACCATACCAGACAAGCACACAATTCCGACCTATCCCGCCAGGACCTTACAGAAAACACCACCATCATCAGGCAAACCAATGATTGCAATAGACTCCCAATCTATGAAGCAATAGAAATATCCAAAAATAGCCCTATAATCAATAGACAACAAACTGGGATGTCAAGAGTACTCAAGCTACTCGGAGAACAAGCCCCAGCAATAGGCCAAACCAATAACCAATGAGAAGGAAGAACCACAATAGCACAGCCAATCAGCGCTCACCCCCCCTGACTCTCGGCTATATAAGGAGACCGGTAACCCACCTGTTTTGTGTCTTGAAAATGACTGCAGTAGACAGTCGAAACGCGTCGACAAGAAGAATTCATTCCTTGAACCGTTGTTCTCACAACGAAAAATTAATTTTCCGCAAACTTGAAAAGTTGGAGAAGAAGATCATCGATCGACAATATTCAGTCGTGTATAACCAATCATGTATATAATATATATATATATATATATATATATATATATATATATATATATAAAACAAATCATTATCATGACA
This sequence comes from Hermatobates lingyangjiaoensis, assembly GCA_026182355.1. Classification (NCBI taxonomy): domain Eukaryota; kingdom Metazoa; phylum Arthropoda; class Insecta; order Hemiptera; family Hermatobatidae; genus Hermatobates; species Hermatobates lingyangjiaoensis. The sequence goes on from JAPFBL010000506.1 coordinate 69,420, forward strand.
CTAATTATTTTTAATTGGTTTCAACATCAATTATTCAACAATTAACAAACCTTCTGATGATGGGTAACATTTTCTGCTGTTGTACTTCGTCCATGAAGATTCTAGTTTGAAGTTTTGTCGCGTCACGGCTTGAATCAACTGTTAGCATTTCTTGACTTGGAGTAGAGGGAGATACAAAAGTTGGGCAAGCGGCCAAAAAGCAAGATTCGAATTCCTGTAAGAAAAAAAAAAAAATATTTAGTTTAATCACCTAGGCAAGAGTTTTTCAAAATTTTTTCAACGCGGAACCCTTTTAGATTCCAGTAACTTTTCCCAGAAGCCCCCAGATTCTCATGATTTCATACAATCATAACATAAATATTTTCATATGTATTTTTATTATTTAATTTATTAAATTTATTATTAAATAATAAAATAATAAGTATGTATGTTTGAAAACAATTAAAACAGTTAAGATTACTGTAATGTGTATTTTTCGAATAAAAATTTATCTACTGTATTAATAAACATAAGGTTAATAGTAATGTCATGAGGTTAACCATCTTACATATTTGATTGATTTATTTTCATTTGTACATGGAAGAAAGAAAGACTAGATCTGAAAAAAGGACCAGCAGAGAAGATATTCGAGGTATCTTTAATTTGAAGCAAGTTAAAAGTGATTTAAGACTGTATTCTACATACCATTAGGTCTCCACACTGCATTTTAAACATCTTTTCGTGATAGTTCTTCTCCTTGAGTACATATTGAATGGACTCATCAATACACTGTGGATGCAATACAAGACACATAGCCAACAAAAGATACATCTGCTCTGTCAATTTATTGATCTGGCAACACAAAACAATATTTCAAAAAATTATTAAACATCAAATCATGTAGAGTTATAAAAAAAGATTTCACAACAAACACGTGAAATAGCAATCAATGATCAAACCACAAAAAGAAATGGGAAAACAAGACTAAGATCTTTCCACCGTAACAAGCGGTCTTCTTCAGAGTCAGAAACCATTTCCATATTGTGGTTTTATCATATATATATATATATATATATTGATAAAAGTATCGACCTTGAAATAGAAACAAAATTAAAGTATATCAGGATTTGATAACTTCTTCAGGTTCAAATTAAACTCTCAGTGTCAAAGTTTCGGTTTTTATTTAAAACATTTTTTTCATAAGCAGAAGTAAAAAATTTTGAAACAGAAAAAACTACTAAGTGTTTCAAAATTTTGTACTTCTGCCAATGAAAAAAGGTTTTAAATACAAGTTTTATAAACTTTGGGACTGAGAGTTTAATTTGAACCTGATGAAGTGATCAAGTCCTGATATATTTTAATTTTGATTTATATATATATAAAGATTTCTCATAAACACGTGAAATAACAATCAATGATCAAACCACAATATCAAATGGGAAAACAAGACTAAGATCTTTCAACCGAAACAAGCGGTTTTCATCGGTTGGGTTTATGACTCTGACGAAGACCGCTTGTTTCGGTTGAAAGATCTTAGTCTTGTTTTCCCATTTCATATTGTGGTTTGATCATTGATACTTATAAAAGTTTTTTCTGGGGATCTGACTACGGTATTTTGATTTTAATCAGGGTCCTTTTTTTGGTATCTACCACCCATAGCCAAAGCGCCGGGGTATAATCTACCGCTCGGACAACGCCGGGTAGATCAGCTAGTATCCCGTAAAAATCCTTAAACATTAAACACATTACAAAAATGTTATCTTATATATTCTTACACTGTACTATATAAGTTTTTTCATGGCTTTGGGAAAACCTATAGATAATTATTTCAAATGCACAAATCTGTTTTGTTGAGAATAAACAAAAACAAAACTTAATACATTTAAAAAAGTAATGAAGTTTCAACATGGATATAGAACCTGTTCATTTTGACTTGTCCTTGCTTGAAAAAGGTGTTTAGTTCTTTGGACGTCTAGAAGAATAGAGCTCAAAGTTCTGATAGCATCAGAATACCTTCTCATCATCATATAAGCGAAACCAACATAGTAGGCCATTGATATCTGGCAACCAGGAATGTGGGAATGCTGAAAAAACAACATTGATCATACAGCAGGCACATCAAGTCATAAACTGACATTATACAACATAGTAGGCCATTGATATCTGGCAACCAGGAATGTGGGAATGCTGAAAAAACAACATTGATCATACAGCAGGCACATCAAGTCATAAACTGACATTATACAACATAGTAGGCCATTGATATCTGGCAACCAGGAATGTGGGAATGCTGAAAAAACAACATTGATCATACAGCAGGCACATCAAGTCATAAACTGACATTATACAACATAGTAGGCCATTGATATCTGACAACCAGGAATGTGGGAATGCTGAAAAAACAACATTGATCATACAGCAGGCACATCAAGTCATAAACTGACATTATACAACATAGTAGGCCATTGATATCTGGCAATCAGGAATGTGGGAATGCTGAAAAAACAACATTGATCATACAGCAGGCACATCAAGTCATAAACTGACATTATACAACATAGTAGGCCATTGATATCTGGCAATCAGAAATGTGGGAATGCTGAAAAAACAACATTGATCATACAGCAGGCACATCAAGTCATAAACTGACATTATACAACATAGTAGGCCATTGATATCTGGCAATCAGGAATGTGGGAATGCTGAAAAAACAACATTGATCATACAGCAGGCACATCAAGTCATAAACTGACATTATACAACATAGTAGGCCATTGATATCTGGCAATCAGGAATGTGGGAATGCTGAAAAAACAACATTGATCATACAGCAGGCACATCAAGTCATAAACTGACATTATACAACATAGTAGGCCATTGATATCTGGCAATCAGGAATGTGGGAATGCTGAAAAAACAACATTGATCATACAGCAGGCACATCAAGTCATAAACTGACATTATACAACATAGTAGGCCATTGATATCTGGCAATCAGGAATGTGGGAATGCTGAAAAAACAACATTGATCATACAGCAGGCACATCAAGTCATAAAACTGACATTATACAACACGACCCTACACTAGGTTAGGTTAGGTTGCACTGGCAGTCCCACAAGGGAACACACGTAGGCCGAGCATTGGCCCTTTGTGATACTACACAATGGAGATTGATTCTACAGTGGGAGTCCTAAATTTTGCCTAACTCAAGTGTGTTTAGAGTAGGGATCTTTAACGAGTACCTAACATCGTACAGGCTCGGGACCGACAGTTTACCGTCCTTCTCCGAGGGACGACGTGCTCAGATTTATTCACCTCCCGCGTGAATAAATCGAGGACCAGGTGGGGATCGAACCCCGGTCCTATCAGATCAGAGGCGAGCACGTAACCACTGAGCTAGCCTGGCCCTACACCAATTTAATCGTATTTGAAACTAACCTAATTTAGAATTTAACTCTTCGCATAGGTTAACAGGACGGCCTGTTTATTATGCCAACTTGACTAAAACCTTATTACTCTGAGGCAATGGAGCCACGAATTTTCACTGCTCCGATTATCTCTCTTTAAATTAACTCCAGGAAACAAGGCACTATGTTTATATATATATATATAAAAATATATTGATAAAATTATCGACCGTGGAATAGAAACAAAACTAAAGTTTATCGGGACTCGGTCAGTTCTTCAAGTTCAAGTTTCAGTTCAGTGTCACGTGGTTATTCAAACTGCAGTTGTTGTTGAAATCCACAAAATATTTTTCTTTGTAAAATAATTTGTAATGTAATATTTAGTTTTTCTGTTTCAAAATTTATACTTCTGTAAGTTTTCTCACTAACCTATTGTCAAAATTTCTTTTGTAATTTCTTAATTGTAACAATGAGAGTTTAATTTGAACCTGAAGAACTGACTGAGTCCAGATAAACTTTAGTTTTGTATATATACCAATACGTGAAATAACAATCAATGATCAAACCACAATATGAAATGGGAAAATAAGACCAAGATCTTTCAACCGTAACAAGCGGTCTTCGTCAGAGTCAAAAATCCAACTGGATATATATACTGAATATATTATATATATAGATTCTATGTTTTGTTATTGAGGGCTAGGTCAAATAAAAGAAAATAAACTCCTTCCTAGGCCAATGATGTACTTGTACATCATCTTCAGGGCTAAAATTAGAGTAAGACTATAATACATTTACCAAAACAATCTACAACTCACATAGATTGTTTTGGTAAATGTATTATAGTTCTTACTCTAATTTTAGCCCTGAAGATGGTGTACAAACACATCGAAACGTTGGCCTAGGAAGGAGTTTATTTTCTCTTATTTGACCTAGCCCTCAATAACAAAACATAGAATAGAATAGAAGAGGTCAAGAACAATTTTTGGAGATTATATATATATATAAATGATCAAACCACAATATGAAATGGGAAAACAAAACTAAGATCTTTCAACCAACTGAGTTTTCAGTTGGGTTTTTGACTCTTCACGAAGACCGCTTGTTACGGTTGAAAGATCTTGATCTTTTTTAATGAATAACATGTCAAACTTGCATTAATAATAGAAGCGGTAAGGCGAATTTAAATAGTGTTTATTGTAGTATTTTGAATACCTAGCAGTTTTAGTGCAATTTTGTTCCAACTTAATTGGGTTTTTGACTCTGACGAAGACCGCTTGTTACAGTTAAAAGAACTTAGTCTTTTTTTTTTCCTATTTCATCTTGTGGTTTTGATCATTTATATATATATAACTTTATAAAGGTACGGACTGTAAACTAAAATTTTAAACGAAAACCGTAGAATAACATTTTGGTATCAGGAATCAGTAAATTTTCCATGAAAAACTTTAATCATTTCTAAATTCATTACAGCATTCTTTGGATGATAAAGAAATGTAATGTAAATAAGTGTTATTGAAATAAAAATCTTCAAAATCACTTTTTGGTAAAAAAAAAAGTTTTACTATCTGGGGAAAATCAAACAACAGACAAGGAGAAAAATATTACACCTTCATTGTAACATTAAGCTTTTAACGTACGACCAAGCTAAAACTTTGCTAGGGTCAATGTCACTAAAGAAGTAAAATTCCACAATGACTAATAAAGCTATTTGGGTATGCATAGGAAATGTACAGAGAATGTTTACAGTATACGGATTTCTGTGGATTAGGTTAGGTTACAGTGACTGTTCTTGGAAGAGAACCCAAATATGCCATAAACTGACCACTTGTGATACTACAAAAGAAAATAGCCCTATTCTCCCCTTTCCTCACGTAGGCCATAAACTGGTTACTTGTGATACCACAAAAGAAAATAGCCCTTCTCTGGTCTACTTGAACTATCCCGGGAAAACAATAAACTTCACTAGATCCCTGATACCAATGTATGATAAGTTTTCAAGACTGTACAAAGAAGTACTCTTCTAATTTTGTTTTCCTATGACTGGGTCAAGCCAATTTTAATATTAATTACAATTAATGAACGAGAAATAGATTAGGTTGGATTGACCGTGTCCCAGAAGAGAACTCACATAGGCCATAAACTGGCTTTTTGTGATACCACAAAAGAAAATAGGGCTATTCTTCCCTTTCCTTGGACCACTTGAACTATTGCGAGAAAACAATAAAATTGACTTGATCCCTGATACCAGTGAATGCTATATTCTCAAGATTAGTCAAAGAAGTACTAGACTTATAAGATTTCAGAGATAGACTCCCATAACAATAACATAACATCCTGAACTATAATAACCAAGGTTATTTGCAAAGTCCTTCTAGGATTCAGAGATGGACTCCCATAACAATAACATAACATCCTGAACTATAATAACCAAGGCTATTTGCAAAGTCCTCCTAGGATTTCAGAGATAGACTCCCATAACTATAACATAACATCCTGAACTATAATAACCACGGTTATTTGCAAAGTCCTCCTGGGATTTCAGAGATAGACTCCCATAACAATAACATAACATCCTGAACTATAATAACCAAGGTTATTTGTAAAGTCCTCCTAGGGTTTCAGAGATAGACTCCCATAACAATAACATAACATCCTGAACCTATAATAACCACGGTTATTTGCAAAGTCCTCCTAGGATTTCAGAGATAGACTCCAATAACAATAACATAACATCCTGAACCTATAATAACCAAGACCTAATGTCGCTTTCCTTTTCTGTAAGAACATTTATAAAGAAAGTGAGGCACAGATTCCTCCTTTTCCGAGCTTTGTCATGCCTCACAGATCCTGTGTCATCTCAAACCCATCCTGGGGCATGCTTCCCTATTAGCCACAGCGTCCAGTACAAATCTGTAGTGATTTACTGCCACGTTTCTTAAGCTTCCGACCTTACTGTGGAAGTCAAGTACAGTACCTCTTCTTTGAGAGGACTGTGGGACTCATAAAATCTGCTGATTCCCCAAGGGAATATTGAACCTCACATTGTTGCGTCTAAAACATACTTTACTTTTAAGAAAAAAAAAACGTATCCATACGTAAGTATACGTAACATACTTACATACGTAAGTATGTAAGTCCATCTGAATTTACAAGAAGACTTAATTTCTTTCAAAATAAGACACGTTTTTTCCTGCCTTGACGATTTTTAAGTTCAAACGACAGCTAATACTTTGACAAAACCGAAGTTTTTTTTTTGCTGGATTACCTTTTTATATATTTCAATGTTTTCTAATACTTTGATGGCTTGATAATAGTCACCAACAATGGAATGGACTCTGAGCAGCCCTACCAGGCTGAAGTAACCCAGCATTTTATATAGAGTGAGTCTGCCGAATTCTCCTGCCACGCAGTCAGGATCGCCTCCTTCACTGTACACCTGAAACAAAGTCCATAGCAATGTTATACAATCAACAGCTTACGATTTCAGCAGTTATACAACACTGTATAACTTTGTAGGGTAAAAAGCTAATGAAATGATCTCCACATATAAACATTTTAATGGTACAAAACAAGGCGTTTCCAACACGTATCGTTCTTCCTCAGGCATTAACTAAAAAAATACAATGACCGGCTTTAGTTAATGCCTGAGGAAGAACACTACGTGTTCGAAACGCGTTGTTTATACCATTAAAATTTTTATATGTTGAGACAATTTCATTAGCTTTTTACCCTACAATGAGTAAATACCACATAATAACTGATTGTACTACGTTAGAGTTATACAACATATGAGTACCAATAACAAATAAATACAATCCACCTAATATGATAACTTGTAAAGTCTTATGGTTTTAGAGATAGACTCCCATAACACTAGCATAAAATCCTGAACTATAATAACCAAGGCTATTTGCAAAATCCTTCTAGGGTTTCAGAGATGGACTCTCATAACAATAACATAACATCTTGAACCTACAATAACAAAGACTACTTGCAAAGACCTCCCACAGTTTCAGAGATAGACTCCCACAGCAACAAACATCCTGAACTATAATAACCAAGGCTATTTGCAAAGTCCTTCTAGGGTTTCAGAGATAGTCTCTCATCACAATAACATAACATCCTGAACTGCAATAACCAAGACTATTTGCAAAGTCCTCCTAAGGTTTCAGAGATAAGATAACATCCTGAACCTACAATAACCTAGACTACTTGCAAAGATCTCCTTGAGTTTTAGAGATAGACTCCCATAATAACAAGTATTCTGAACCTAAAATATAGAATTGTATTTTAGAGTTACAATAATGTATATTTATAATATTTATTCTATAATTACGATATACCATACAACTGAAGAGTTATAAATCAAAAGGGTCTGAGTACCGAATCTTTTTTTTTTAGCTAATGTTTCAGTAGGATCTAATAATACTACTACTATCATGCTATACTTCACAACTAACACCATGCTATACTAATATTACTACCACAAGCATGCTATACTATACCACTAACACCTTGCTATAATGCTACTACTCTTACTACCATGCTATACTACACTACTAACATCATACTATACTACTACTACTATCATGTTATACCACACACTAACACCATGCTGTACTACTACTACCACCATGCTATACTACACCACTAACACCATGCTATGCTACAGCACTAACACCATGCTATACTACACCACTGATATCATGCTTTACTACACCACTAACACCATGCTATACTACAGCACTAACACCATGCTATACTACAGCACTAACACCATGCTTTACTACACCACTAACACCATGCTATACTACAGCACTAACACCATGCTATACTACAGCACTAACACCATGCTATACTACAGCACTAACACCATGCTATACTACACCACTAACACCATGCTATACTACTTTACGAAGCATTAACCGTAACACAGTCAAATTCCTCAAAAAAAGAAACAGTTTTTGGTTCTCATTGCCTTTTGATTTTCAAGTTTTCAAATGTCATTCTTCCAATCAAGTAGCCAGGCTATTTGATTCGCAATACTTTTGTCAAACAATTATTTTTTTCTTTTCTTTTTTTCAGAAGTGTACTAGTGGTGCATTTTCAACCCATCAAAAGCCCCTCCAATACACCAAAGGTAACTACTTTAAACTTTGTAAACTTAATAACATCACAACATTTATTCATAAACATTTCATTTTTAATTCTACTGATGGATATATTCTTTGTTTTTTTATTTTTTTTTTTCATAGTGCCGATTTGCAATTACCATATAAAACCTACTTTAACTACTTATTTTATGGTTCTACGAAAACAGTCGTAGAGTTATGATAACTAAATTTTTTAGTGCCTATCATAATTGGTAGTTGAAATGAAATGAACGATCTTGATTATTGATTTCTTCCATTTATTTTATATTATTCTTTTTTTTTTTTTAAAGATTAATATTCACACTAACTCTCACGCTCCCCTTCCTTATTTCTCATACGTCCACTATCTCTCTGTCTCAGACCCCCCATCTCTCTTTCTCATATATCCCCCTCTCTATCCTGTTTTGGTATTATTTTAGCGCTCCCAGCTTATTCAGCCATATCGCTGAAAAACAACAACAAAACAAACTGATGCCTTTTTTTATACGTGAAAGCTCTTTTGCCGCATATCGGGAGCTAGAACCTCTATAAATATTATAGATAATTAACGTCCTCTCTAAGAGACGACATACTCAGATTTATTCAACTCCCGCACGAATAAATCGAAATTGAATCAATAATTTAGATTCAGAATCACAGAGGAAAGGAAGAGAAAGAGAGAGATAGATAGAGAGAGAGAGAGAGAGAGAGAGAGAGAGAGAGAGAGAGAGAGAGAATGATTACGAAAGAGTAATTAATTAATTATTAAAAAAATTAACTACTAATTACCACGTGTATATCCACTCTTTTTCACACCCCCCCATCTTCCTCTCTACACACTCTCTCACACACCCGTTATATCTCATTATCTCAATCCCTTTCTTCCTCCACACTCTCTCTCACATTCCCTACCCCTACCTCTCTCTCCCTCTCTACACACTCTCCCTCCCTTTCTCACACACACCCCCTTATCTCTCCCTCTGTCTCACCCCCCCCCCCCCAATCTCTCTTACTCATATACCCACTATCTCTTCCTCTCATTCTCTCCCCATACTCTCTCTCACTTCCCCTATCCCTCTCTCGCTCTCACATACACACATAGTCTCCCTTTCTCATACACCCTATATCTCTCTCTTTCGAAAACATCCTCTCTCTCTCTCTCTCTTCTTTTCCCCCTGTGATTCTGAATCTAAATTCTCGACTAGATTACGATTTATTCATGCGGGAGATGAATAAATCTGAGTACTTCGTCCCTTCGAGAGGACTGTAAGCCGTTGGTCATTAGCCAGTATAATGTCAGTTACTCGTTAAAGATCCCTACTAGAAATGCACTTGAGTTAGTCAAAATCCCAATGTAGAATCACCGAACAAACAAAAAAGCCGGTAAACGGCTGACGTTATCATCCGCTAGGGGATCGGTTCAAAGAATAAAAAGAAAACTATAACTCTTAGAAAAACTCAGAACTATAGCTATAAAACTATAACTCTTAGATAAAATCAGAACCTCCCGCGTGAATAAATCGAGGACCAGGTGAGGATTGAACCCCGGTCCTATCAGTTCAGAGGCGAGCACGTAACCACTGAGCTAGTTTTGAATATTAAAACATACAAAATAATCAGATATTAAAAGAAAAATAAACTTACTTTTAACTGTTCTCTGATATTAGACCTGTCGACAAAAGAGTAGAATACATTGAGAACGCAAAGAATACTCCATGTGTTAAAATGAGCAACAATAAGATCTCCTTCTTCTTTACTCAAAGGCTTTGACCTGTATTGAGCAAAACTTTGGAATTGATAAATGAATTCGTCGATCATTTCCCATAGCCAGAGGTCAGGCAATTCCAATATCACTGGAGTCTCTCCTAAGTAAACACAACATGGTTAACATTTTCTTGGAATTCAAAAAAAAAAACTGAATGCTATAACTATGAAAAAGTATTCATACTTTCAAAAACATATCAGGTGCTTAGAGGAAGCATTTAACCATCTCAAAGTTGAAACATGATTAAAATGATGCCTTGTAATCGGTGAACAAAAATTTGGTAACATAAATTGAGATTTTGCCAATCCCTAAAGTTTTGAAAAGAATTATCAGTTTTTGAAAGTCTGAAAACTGTTTCCTATTTCCTAATAAACGAATGAACCATTTCTTCATTTTAACATTTAAATAAACTAGAGATTTTGCCAATCCCTAAAGTTTTGAAAAGAATAATCAATCTTTGAAAGTCTGAAAACTGTTTCCTATTTCCTAATAAACGAATGAACCATTTCTTCACTTTAACATTTAAATAAACTAAGGACTTTTAATAAACCTATAAACATATAAAATCAAGTTTCTACAAAGAGTCACTAGAAAAGAGGAAAATTTGAAGGTTAGATGATACATGAATAAAATGCTTGCTTACTCATTTATATGTTGATCTTTTTTTGTTTTAAGGTTTCATTTAATACCTTATCATAGAAGGAAACAGAAAACAGCTTTCAGACTTTCAAAGACAAGTGAGGTGGTTAGTGATGGAATCCAACGACCTCAAAGTTGAAACAACATTATTAAAATGATGCCTTGTAATCGATGAAAAACAATTTGGTAACACAGCTAGAGATTTTGACAATTCCTCAAGTCGGATTTTCACTTTTGAAAAGAATTATCTGTCTTTGAAAGTCTAGAACTGTTTCCTGTCATTATTTGAGTATCAAATAAAAACTAAAACAAATCAAAAAGGGATCCAAATAGAAATCAGTAAGCAAGTATTCACAATCTCATCTGACCTTCAAATTTTCCACCTTTGTAAAAATAAATTTTTCTCATTCATTAAGTGTGAAATCTTTTATAATGTGGTATTTTACTCATGTTAGGAAAACTATTAAGTCTCCACACAAAAAAGTTTATTACAAGAAACTAAACAACGCGTTTCGAACACTTGATGTTCTTCTTCAGGTTAGTCCCTGATACCCTCAGTCCTTGCTTGGTCTCACCTCCCGAACAACCACTCCAGCAGAGCAGTTAATTAAGAATCTCTTTTATGTATAAACTAAACATGTCTCAGTATGTAGTTTTAAGTTAAGGATCAATTTAAACCATTTCAATAGTATTCCCGTTATCACTCAAAATTGTTAGATGCATTCATTTTAATCAATTCACCCCTATGCTCCCAAAGCTCTTAAATGCATATATATTTTTCCTAGATGTAACCTGAAGAAGAACATCAAGTGTTCGAAACGCGTTGTTTAGTTTCTTGTAATAAACTTTTTTGTGTGGGGGACTTAATACTTTTCTTAACATAAATTTTTCTCACTTTGCCATATTTTCCGCTTTTCTCGCGACCACTCTGGTATTTGTATAATTGTTCAGAAGCACTACTGAAATAACTAAATCATATCCAATTCAAAACCAAAGGATCTAATTTTCTTCCAATTTTACCTAAATCAAGTTTTGATGAAAAAAAAAACAAATCAAAACTAAAATATTAGTTCATATTAAAGTAAAAAATGATGAGAGAGGAAAAGAAATACTAAGTATTTAATTACACAACGCCTACAGTTAGTTCTATGTTAGTGAGTGAACCCGTTACTAATGTTTATAATATTTGATCTATTAAATTTAATTAGAGACGATTCAATAATATTTCTTAACAACTTTGATTTTTCATAGGTAATAAATTTAGCTCCTGTCCAATCAATATGATGATTTTCATTTTTTTATATGCAAGAATAAGGCACTACTTTTTTCCTGTCTACTTACATTGTATTGGTGTTGTTTTACACGTGTCTTTAATGATTTACCAGTTTGACCAATATAAATTTTATGACAATTTTTGCACGGAATTTTATAAATACCACCAAAATTTATAAATTATTTTATAATAGGGTAAAAAGCTAATGCAATGGTCTCCACATATAAAAATTTAATGGTATAAACAACGTGTTTGTTTGGTAGAAGAACACTACGTGTTCGAAACGCGTTGTTCTTACTATTAAATTTCTATATGTGGAGACTATTTCATTAGCTTTTTTTACCCTACAATAAAAGAAAACTTATAAAAATAATAGCTATATGTAAAGGAAAAACCTAAATTATTAGAAAAAGAAAATCTATTTGCTTACCAAGCACATAGTTGAATAAGTCGCAATAATTATTAAACGCTCCAAAACGCTGTTCCAGTGTAAGAGCTGATTGTACTTTGGAATGAAGATGCCGGAAAGTCAGCTCTTTGTAAAGAACCATAAATACCTGAAAAGCATTCATCATTCAACTAAGAATAGTATAATGGGGAACTAATGTACAGTGGACTTAATAATTTACTTTGAAAATGAAGGTTAAAGAAAACAAAGTTATCTATGATTTATAGGGAATTTGAAAAAAAAAAACCTGGCCTATATAATCAGAGTAGTGAGGAGAAAAAATTACAGTAGAACCCCCTTTATCCGGTATCCAAACGTCCGGCACGCTCAAAACAACGGCAAAATATTGACCAGGGTAATTTACCGAAAATATTGGGTAAAAAATATGCAAAAACACAAAAAATGTACAACCACGTAATTTTAAATACGCCGCGCGAAGCTCCCCTGGTCTGACGAAGAATTACCTGACGACCCCCCTCCAATGTAAAGTTAAAAACAAGACAATTAGGCTTAAGGACATTAGTACAGTAAGATAAATACGAAAATAAGTGAAAACATAGAGTTAAATACAGTATAGAAATAAGAAAATAAGTTTAAAAAATAGATTTAAATACAGTATCGAAATATAAGTTTACGACTAGCCTATAAATATGCCTGCCCTGCCCTAAGGAAAATAAAATATGAAAAATAAAGCTTACATTTATTAAAAGTGCCTTTACAATGGATCACATTACAGTCTACAATCAAGCCTACGCTCTAGGAAGGTAATTACGAGTGTGTTTTCTATGATTGTTTTGCTATTTTCTAACTTTTAATTAATTCGTGCATATTTATAAGAGTAACACTCAAAACAACGGCAAAACGCTTTATCCGGTATGGTCTCCCCCCCCGATCGTGCTGGATAAACGGGGTTCTACTGTATTTGCATAAAGTTGTTAGTCAAATGGAAGAGGAGCCAGGTTAGTCTAGTGCTCGCTTTTGGACTGGTAGGTCTGGGGTTCGATACCCACTCTAGCCCTCGATTTGTTCACGTGAGGGGTGAATAAATCTCAGTACGTCGTCCCTCGGAAAGGATGTTACGACGTCCGTCCTTTTCCCCGTGTGATACCCAGGTACTCGTTAAATATCTCTCTAATTTTTAAATACACATAAGTTATTCAAATAATAATAAATAAATTTATTTGACTCTCCACAAACATATAGTGATAATATAAATAAAAGGATATACATGAATTATTAGTATAATTTAGTTTACATAACATGATTTTTCTCTTTTTTTTCCCCTGCTTTCTACTTTTTGTGGAGGACCTCCTAGAAGGCAAAGCCTTGAGCGGAGGTGCCTGACTGCTTCATCAACATAAACCAAAAAACAAAAAAAAAAAACATTATATTATTTTTACTATTTCAAAACAGTGCGGTATCATTTCTGTATATTTTTACTTATTTACTTTTTTTTTTTTCAAAAATACAATGCTATAGATAAAATAATAATGGTAATAATAGTACAGTTGTTAATTAATTTGTTTAATAAATAAGAATAGGATAATAATGACGATTATAAATATAATTAAAACTGATGACAAATAGTTTTGATCCATTGAGGGTTAGCTATGGGGGGTTAAGGCTAAGGTAATCCCGTGAAGTTTATAATAATTATTATGTACAAAGAATAAAGCAAAGATAAGTAGGCAGAATTAAACACTACATAAAACATTTAATGCGTTCACTTTTTTTTTTTAAAAATGCTTATAGTTTATTATACGCCTTATATTGAGGGGGTAGATTGTTAAAAAGTTTTGGACCGACCACATAGGCATGACGCTTTAACAAATTTGAATTGTATTTAGGTACAGTACATTTTTGTCATCTATTTTATTTCTGGTATTATGGGTGTGGCAAATGACCTGTCTCTCCTCTGGTGAAAGTGTTCAATAAAACTGCTTTATTGAAAAGGGAGCTGATTGTTGGTACGTTAAAAATCTGGAAGAGTGTAATTGAAGGAAAATCCCTAGGTTTATTGAGTATAAGTTTGATTGTCTCTTTGTGCTATTTCAAGTGGCTTAAGCCTAGAGGGAAGAGCAGAGCCCCACGATAATATTCCGTACTGAAGAATGGACTGAACCATTGCACAATAAATATGACGCAATAATCTCAGGTTACAAAATTGTTTTATGCTACGGAAGTAGTACATTAGGTTTTTTTATTTTCCCACATAGGCTTTTTATTTGCTTGTCCCACCTTAAGAACTTGTCTATTTGAATACCTAAGTACCTGAACTGATCTACTGAATCTATGGTTGCACGATTACACGAGTCATCTAGTCCTAGTAGTAGTAGAGCACTTAAGAACTCCTAAAAAAATTAAGAACTCCTATTGTAGAACCACTGGGAGATTCAATATTCTCTAGAGCAGAGGTTTTCAAACCCTTTTTGGTTCCAGTAACTTTTCCGGGAACCCCAGATTCCAATGATTTCATACAATCAATCATAATACAAATATTTTCATAAGCCTTTTTAAATAGTATGTATGTTTAAAAACAATTAAAAAAGTAATATTATTGCAATGTGTATTTTTCAAATAAAAATTCAAAACTAAAAGATTTTAATTTTCATATTTTTCACAAATGCATAACACATAAAACAGAATTACTAGCAATTTTAACACAGAGTTTGTTTTATAATCATTTTTGGCTTTATAGTTGAGATTTGACTATCAAGTTAGCCCCTGCATTAAGTCTACTTCGGTATTTGGTTTCTATGGCAGTTTAAAGGGAAAATCCAGTTTCACATAAGTAGGTAGTGGGAAATGGTAGCAATGTGTGAAGTGCTACTTTTGCAATAGCAGGAAATTCGGGATGAGATATTCGTAGTTCTAAAACCTGACTAGTGATTCATCCTAAATATGAATAAAATTTTTAACCACTTCTTCTTATGGGTATAAGTAGATATAAACAGTATTCGGTTTCGTGATTCACAAGAAATATAGAATAAATCTATATCCACAAAAAATTTTTTTTAGAAAAATGTTTTTACTAAATGTTTTTCACGGAAACCCAGACAGTCCGTTAAGGAACCCCTGGTTTCCACGGAACTCACTTTGGGAACCTCTCCCCTAGAGGAATGAGCATCCCGTGGGGGATGCTTTTTTTTAAAAAAACTACCTTTTAAAAAAAGATTCAAATTTAATTTACATTTGACATTATTTCTTTTTTTATTTATTGTAGGGTAAAAAGTTAATGAAATGGTCTCCACATGTAAAAATTTAATGGTATAAACAACGCATTTCGAACACATAGTGTTCTTCCTCAGGCATTAACGAAAGGTGAGTGTCGGTGGTACAACTGTTGTACCACCGACACTCACCCTTCATTAATGCCTGCCTGAGGAAGAACGATTTATTATGTATATATAATATATGTTTAAACCACAATAAGAAATTGGAAAAAAAGACTTAAGATCTTTCAACCGTAACAAGCGGTCTTCGTCAAGAGTCAAAACCCCAATTGATGAACACTACTTGTTACGGTTGAAAAATCTTAGTCTTTTCTTCCCATTTCTTATTGTAGTTTGAACATTGATTGTTATTCACGTGTTTATCGTGAAATCTTGTTATATAAAATATATATATCGACAAAGAAATTTAATGGAACGAAATTTGGGAATCCAAACTATTTTTAGTTGTAGAAACATCTGTGCACGTATTGAGGACTTGCAGTGACTAGGGGTTCACTCATCAAAAGTATGTGAATTAAAGGGATTTTGAACCCTTCTAGTGCCAGGAAGTAGGCTCTACGCTATGCCACTGTACCAGTATCAGCAATAGATTTTAGCTCTGTATTTACACCTTAATTTGTCCATATAGGTTGTAATCATTGGAACAGAGAATGCATCTTAGTAATGAGTCAGTTTATTAACCCCCAATGTGACGTTTCTTTCCTTATCAAATGCAATCAGTTCGTCTTATCAGCAAAAAAAAATGCTTCGAAAATAAAATTCAAGGTCAATTTCTTTTCTGGTAAAACATACGAAATAAGTAATCATATTTTATAGTTGTCACAAAATTAACAACTCAAATGGACTCTCAAGCAAAAACACAATAAAAATTCCAAAGGTTTTTTAGTTTTATATTAGCAATTTTGTTTACTTTTAAAAGAATCATCAAGAAACAAGCAACAAAAACACTCAATATGAAAGTTTTCTTATCTATGTTTGCTAAAGCGTTTTTAAATAGAAATATGAATTCATAGTTAGGTGAACAAATAAAATAATAAGATGAAAAATGTAAACGGCAAAGAGGATTCCACTTCCTAGTATGAATTTCAAACCTTTAAAGTATCAGTTAAAACTACTTGAAGATGACCACTGCTGGTTAATTGTAATTTTAATAAAAGTAAAAACAAAATAGTTCAAAAACAAATAAAGCATACAATATTCAAAGTTTGTATAAGGTAAAACGCAATCACTTACATCAAAATTGTCTATGCACAATGCTTTCATAACATCTTCATCTTCAGGCCAAGGTCTTTTATCAAAGTACTGGTTCGTTAACTTAGGCCACCTACAAAACTGAATTTTAAAGTACATTTAAAAAAAAAAAGAAGATAAGTTGTAAAAATAAAATTGTCTTACGTATTTTCATATAAGTTCTGTATCTTGTAAATTAAGCCATCATTAATTACATATCTAAAATAAGTCAAAAATTTTCTAATATCTTCATCTATTATCACATACGGTCTTTCATAGGCATGCGAGTCATCTTTCTTTGAGTTGTCTGAACTCCTAGCATCAGAATTCTGAAACAAAAATTTTTTTTTTATTTCTAAATAAATATGAACAGAAATTCCATAAAACGATTGCACCATTACTTACATTAATCTCCTCAGCCATTTTCTACTAGTTAGTACTTACACTCTTCGGAGTATCAAGCCAACCAATTCAAACCTTCTATGAAACCTTCCAGGAGCTTGCCGGTGCCTTGGAGACGGGTTAGATTATTCAGTTTTGCCAACAAAGGAAACATATTTTAGAAACTATTCTTATTAATAAATAATATGAAATAATTAACGAATAATTATTTTAACAAAATATTCTTAATTCACTTTTTCCTTAATTTATACATTTATAAATGACTATCCTCGAATTTATTTAAACTCAATTTTGAATCTAGCGCCTTTATATTTTCTAAAATTAATCATTAATTATAAAGTAAACAAATTATTTATAATTTGTGAAAATATACTTAAAAATTAGAAGTTATACTTGAAACACTCTTTTAAACAGTAAACAACTTTTTTAATTTAATTAAAATATTGTAATTAACCGAATCATGATTGTACAACAAACAGTAAATAGTTTTATTATTTAGGAACTTTTATTGCTTGTATTATTACGATTATTTGTTTTTATTCTCAATGAGGTTGATTTTTAATGGTAAATACTTTTTTTTTTTAAAGTAAATTGTGTTTATTTAACAAGTTATAATTGAAGGTTTGACTGGAGAGGTGGAGGCGTGGGCCAACCCAACTTCCACTGCTGTTACCTATTAACATAAAACAAACTTCTCTACACACACTCACACACACAAAAACCTATTCGGTATAATGTGTTACTCCTTAAGAATCGACAAATGTAAATTACTTTAGAATAGAATAAATAACTCTCGCTGGAATACAATAAGAGTGTAGGGTTATTTTAGTGAGTCAGTTGGTCCTTGGGGGGATCAGTGTGATAATCATTCTGTCTCCACTTGTGTAATTAGGAGTCGTAAAAAATAATAGCTATTCTTATTATTACGGTAGGAAACACAATGATGAGGTGCGAATAGTTTCAGCATTCCAAATACTTCCTTCATACAATATAGATTATCTAAAGAAATATATTTAACTACGCTAACAAAACAATGTCAAGTAAATTCTATCAAGAACAATTACATTACGGTGTATTCTCTACATGAAAAGCTTTAACGGGTAACTAAACAAAATATAAGGAATACTACCAAGGAATTCAGTCAAAACAAAATTGTAAACATCGATTTGGAAATAGAACAATTTATTGTTATACGGTTGAGGAACCAAACACAAGAATCTTTGTGCTTTAAATTGAATTATTACTTGTTAAGCACTTGTACTCAATTGGTATTAAAAAAAAAATTATAATTATAAAAGGACTTCTATTCTCAGATTAAATTTCATAATATAAACAGTAATGTTGTTATTCAGTATTTTAAGTTTTTCAAGAACGATTTTTTTTTTATCTCACATTCGTCTCTTTTGTTGTTTTTGATCGCACTTATCCCTTTATGTTGTTTTTAGTACGCACTCATACCTTTATGCTACTTTTAGTTCTTATCCCTTTGTGTTGTTTTTAGCAGACACTCGTCCTTTTACGTTGTTTTTAGTGTGCATTCATTCCTTTATGTTGTTTTCAGAACACACTCGTCCCTTTTGTTGTTTTTAGTACGCTTTCATCCCTTTAGGTTGTTTTTAGTACGCACTCATCTCTTTTTATTGTTTTTAGTATGCTCTCCTTTCTTTTTATGCTTTTTAGTACGCTCTCATCCCTTTATGTTGTTTTTAAGACATACTCGTCGCTGTTGTTGTTTTTAGTTCGCTCTCATACTTTTATGTTGTTTTTAGTATGCTCTCATCCCTTCATGTTGTTTTTAGGAAGCACTCATCCATTTATGTTGTTTTTTAATGCTCACTCATTCCTCTATCTTGTTTTTAGTAGGCATTCATTCCTTATGTTGTTTTTAGTACGCTCTCATACCTTGATGTTGTTTTTAGTATGCTCTCATCCCTTTATGTTGTTTTTAGGACATACAAAGTCGCTGTTGTTGTTTTTAGTATGCTCTAATACCTTTATATTGTTTTTAGTATGCTCTCATCCATTCATGTTGTTTTTAGTAAGCACTCATCCCTTTATGTTGTTTTTAGGACATACTCGTCGCTGTTGTTGTTTTTAGTACGCTCTCATCCCTTTTTGGTAGGTTTTCACGGGACTAACCCGTCAGCAACACATCATTGGTGTCTCCCTGATGATGAACACAAAGTGTTCGAAACGCGTTGTTGCTGTTGAATAAAACTTCATTTGTGTGGAGACTTTTGTTTGTTTATCCATTTTACCTCAGAATGAGTAAATACCACAGAATTACTGATTGCACAACTAATGATTTAAGTTTCTTTTATTGCGTATTAATTCTTTTGCATAAATATGCTATGAAACAATACATATATTGGATTATAAATAAATATTCGATTAGTCATTATATTAATTTAATTATTAAAGTGTTACTCATTTCGTTATTTAGTCCATGATTTTGATTATTATTGAGGAGTGTTGAGTATAGGTTTACGGA
Organism: Hermatobates lingyangjiaoensis; assembly: GCA_026182355.1. NCBI lineage: Eukaryota > Metazoa > Arthropoda > Insecta > Hemiptera > Hermatobatidae > Hermatobates > Hermatobates lingyangjiaoensis. Next base: position 89,423 of record JAPFBL010000506.1, read on the forward strand.
CCCAAGGGGGCGGTCGCTTGAAAAAGTTTGGGAAACACTGCACTAGCTAGTCTGAACCAACCTGCCACAAGGTTGCATCTAAAGGCCCGAAGAAGACTGTCCCAAAGAAGGAGAAAGGAAGTCACTTTCTCCCGAAACGTAGTAATCCTGAATGGGCATTATCAATGATGGTTTGTGTAGATTCTGCAAAGGAGAGGAAGAAACACCGTTGCAACTGCTGACTGACTATAAGGCAACTTTGCAAAATTTCAGAAATCCTTCAAAATATTTATTTTCATAGAACTACACTCTTTGTCGTATATTTTACAAAAATTCAGTTTTGATACAGAGTTATATAAAATATTCTTAGAAATCATAGAATAGTAGAAAAGACTACTTTTTTTCTCTGGCAAATAAAAGAAATAGGTTTAATTGTAACCAAAGATATTAATTTCTTGTAGTTGCGCACTTAATATTTTCGAGTTTTCTATAACTTGTTTTATATCATGTTTACATTCAAAAATGTTTTATAGTTCAGTGTTGTTCAAATTTAGTTTATAAGAGTAAATAAAACAATGTATTTGTTTTAAACAATCCCTTTACATATTCATAATAATCAATGACTAAACCACAATATCAAAATGAGAAAACAAGACTAACATCGCATGTTACAGTTGAAAGATCTTAGTCTTGTTTTCCCATTTCTTATTGTGGTTTGATCATTGATTGTTATTTCACGTGTTTATGTGAAATCTTTTTATATATATATACACCAATTAAAAGAAACCTTCCAGCGGACTTTTTTAAATAAAATAAATTCAAAACGAAGGAAACACACAGAAAGACACAGACATAATTCACATCATATTTCGACCATCGTCGTCATCAGGAGGTGTGAAGAGCGAAGAGTCCCGCAGGAAGGCAGGGCGGTGACTCTTCGCTCTTCACACCTCCTGATGACGACGATGGTGGAAATATCGATGTGAGTTATGTCTGTGTCTTTCTGTGTGTTTCCTTCGTTTTGAATTTATTATATATATATATATATATATATATATATAATGAAAGGTCCGTGTGGACAATAAACACTTTAACACATAGAAAAGAACACAGAAAGACACTACAGAACTCACTTCGATATTTCGACATCCGTCGTTATCGGGAAGAAGTGCGAAGTACTCGCGTTGAGAAGCAAACTGCTACTGGCCTAGCTGCTTTCTGCTGGCCAGTAGCAGTTTGCTTCTCAACGCGAGTACTTCGCACTTCTTCCCGATGACGACGGATGTCGAAATATCGAAGTGAGTTCTGTAGTGTCTTTCTGTGTTCTTTTCTATGTGTTAAAGTATATATATATGTATATATAGAAAACTAAAGAGCAGTATGTATATATACAAAACTTAAGATAAACTTAAGTTTTGTTTCTATTCCATGGTCGATACTTTTATCAATATTATATATATATATATATATATATATATATATATATATATATAATATTGTTACGTTTTTCTTCTATCTTCTTTGCTTATCTATGTTTCCCTTGACAATAGAGGGGTCATGCATCTATTGTATATTAAGAGCTTGCATTGGCTTATATATATATACACAGGTTCTAAGATCTTTCAACCGTAACAAACAGGCATCGTCATAGTCAAAATTCAACTGAGGGTTTTTGAATCTGACAAAATAATAGTCTATACATTGCTTAGACTCATTTTAAGTTATCTTTACGTTTTATATATTGGAGAAAAAAAAATATATTTATTTGAAAAATGCACAGGTGGCTGATACTGTAGCAAGTAGAGTTATTTTATTAGTTGATAAACCTGTTTAGCTAGCCAAACACAGCTTAAAAGTCTATAACTTTGCTTCTACGTTGAATTTCAAATCCATTCAAACCTTAGCTTTTAAGTTAGACAGACATACACAAGAGGGCCAGGCTAGCTCAGTGGTTACGTGCTCGCCTTTGAAATGATAGGACCGGGGTTCAATCCTCACCTGACCCTCGATTTATTCATGGGGGAGGTGAATAAATCCAAGCACGTCGTCCCTCGGAGAAGGACGTTAAACTGTCGGTCCCTTAGCCTGTACGATGTCAGGTACTCGTTAAAGATCCCTACTCTAAATACACTTGAGTTAGGCCAATTTAGGACTCCCACTGTAGAATCAATCTTCATTGTGTGGTATCACAAAGGGCCAATGCTCGGCCTATGTGTGTTCCCTTGTTGGACTGCCACTGCAACCTAACCTAACCTAGACAAACACAAATCTACTGTCAAAAGTTTCAGCTCACTTTGACTTATGGTGGCTGAGTTTACTTGAAACAAAAATTTTTGGGACAAACAAACAAACAGAAATTTTTCTAAGATGTATCCGGCCTTATAATGTATAGTATAAAACGTAAGCGATACCTTGAAATAAGTGAGTTTTTAAAAGTAATTTAACAGATAAAAACTTTGTTTTATTTATATTGTTTAGAGTTTAATAGATAGGATTGGTTTGACATTTGAGCACATATCCAATTGTTGTTGTTGTTGTTGTTGTGGTTGTTGATATTGCCTGCTGTGGCGTAAGACACTATACTGGACACGTCGGGGATGTGGGCCGTTCTGACTCTATGCCAGTGTGGGCAGTATGTGTCTTGCAGGGTTGCCACTTTTGCAGGCAGGCTTGCCAGCCTTACACAACTTCCTCCTTACAAACACCACCTTTTTACTTGTCATGCTTGACCTATCAAGTCAATTATAATTGATCTATTTTCAATAAGGTTTTTTTTTGTTTTTACAATGCTCACACTTATATGATTTCATCTTTTTGGTTGTATTAGAGGTGTAAAATGTGTGCTAGTCATACACGTGTTTATGTTAAATCTTTATATATATATATATATATTTCATATATATGACTTGCCGTTGCGTCTACAACCTACTTGGTCTCCTTTTCTCTTTTCTTCTGAAGACGGATTACCCGAAAATTTGAGTCTGTAAGTGTGTTTCCTTACTCTGTGTGTTACTCTTCTTGAATTTTGAACTCGTATATATATATACTTTTTCGTTGGAAATACGATCCAAAACGGACAAATATAGTTCAATATAGTCAAAGAAACATAGAGAAATCAAAAGAGCACACTTACAGTCTCTAATTTTCTGTTTGAACCGTCTTCAGAAGAGATAAGAGAGGGAAACTTCTCTTAAGAGAGGGACGGTTGGAGACCGTCTCTGAACCAGTGCGCTTGGTTTCCCTCTCTTATCTCTTCTGAAGACGGTTCAAACCAAAAATTAGAGACTGTAAGTGTGTTCTTTTGATTTCTCTATGTTTCTTTGTCTATATTGAACTATATATATATGGGTTGCCGGGACGGTTTCCTGCCGTTGTGTTTCTGGCGTGCTTGGTCGCCCATTCTCTTTTCTCCTGAAGACGGATCATCCAAAAATTTGAGTTTGTAAGTGTGTCTCTTTCTCTGTGTGTTGCTTTTCTTCATTTTTGAACTGATATATATATATATAACAGTTCAAAATTGAAGATAGGTAGCACACAAAGTAAAGAAACACACTTACAAACTCAAACTCTCTGGGTTGCCATGTCGGTTACTTGCCGTTGCGTCTACAAAGTTCTTGGTCTCCCTTTCTCTTTTCTCCTGAAGACGGATTGCCCACAATTTTGAGTTTGTAAGTGTGTTTCTTTACTTTGTGTGCTACCTATCTCCAATTTTGAACTGTTATTGTGTCCAGTTTGGATCGTCTTTCCGTTTATCAAGTGAAAATATATATATATATATATATATATAAACACTAATAAATTCTCAACCGTATGACAGATATACAACTAAAAAAGGATAGATGGGGATGCGGTCAGTTTCTTCCACTTTCAATTCAAACTCTCATTGCCGACGTTTTGATTTTATTTAAAATCTTTTTCCAAAGGCCTACAAACAGAGGTAAACAAGAATTTTAATACGTACATTTTTTTAAAACACAAACAAAAGAAGTACACTATGAAAAATTAAATACAATCTTGAGTATTAGGATAACAATGACAGAATAATAAAAAAGAGAAAAAGAAAGAGTCTAACTATAAAAACAAAGTTTTTTTTTTACAATGTACTTACATACTCGTAAGTAGGAGTATTGGCAATTGAAGGAACTATTACATTTTCATTTCTGAACTAGTAATGACTCTTAAACTATTCAATGAAAACCGTTAATAACCGACTCTGTACAGCTGATAAGCAGGTAACTATTGAATAAAATTTCACTAAATCTGTTAGGTATTCAAAATACTAGAATAAACACTATTTAAATTCGCTATGTCGTTTCTATGATTAATACAATTTTGATCTTTTTTAATGAATAGCATTTCAAGGGTTCTTCTTCTATGTTCGTCCTGTTCTCTACTCATAATGGTTGCTCCATCAAAGTCAAATGTATGGCCTTCATTTATTGAATGATATGCTAACGCTGTCGCATTAATCTTTTTTGTTCTAACAGAGTATTTATGTTGATATATCCTTTCTTTTAACAATCTACTGGTTTCCCCAAAATACTTCGTATTACATTCTATACATTTTATAGAATAAATAATACTACTTTCTAAATCTTTTGGTATCTTGTCTTTTAAATTAGAAAATAATAATTTTACTTTTTGTTTATTATAATATGCTAAATTGAAGATTAAAGGGCTGTCACAAAATATTCAAAAACTGTTAAAAAGAAACTTACTAGAAATCAATTTAGCATATTCTTAACAAGAAACAAGATGTCTACACATTAAGTATATTTAATAAAACAAAAATCAGTTAAAAAGAAAAATAAATCATTTATTTTATTACATTAAGAAATGATACATTATGAAATATTAATGACAAAAATGTTATGGGAGAGAATGTGAGAAGTAGTATAGCAGCAGGTATCCATGGCTACTTCTCCCTCCTGAGAATTCTTAAAAGTAGGGTAGTCAGAAAAGAGTCACAAATACGAACTTATATTACAGTGATGCGACCAGTGGTCCTGTACGTGATAGAGACTTGGACGCTGAAGCTGCGGGACTTCTCGTGGACCTTCAGTAATCCTCTGTAGATCACTGGGAGTTTATGTGGACCACGTTAGAACCATTGGTCTATTGGGACACTAGAATTCCCTATAGTCTAGTCTAGAACTATTTCGAAGTCTCATAGACTCTACAAAGACTTTTTTTTTTCTCGTGGACCCCCAGTAATCCTCTGTATACCCCTGGGGGTCTGTGTGGACCACGTAAGCAGCACTGCTCTAATGGGTCACTAGAGCTATCTATAGTCTAGTCTAAAACTATTTAGATATACCATATATCATTCAAAGTCATTTTTTTTCTCGTGGACCCCCAGTATTCCTCTGTATACCCCTGGGGGTCTGTGTGGACCACGTAAGCAGCACTGCTCTAATGGGTCACTAGAACTATCTATAGTCTAGTCTAAAACTATTTAGATATACCATATATCATTCAAAGTCATTTTTTTTCTCGTGGACCCCCAGTATTCCTCTGTGGACGCCTGAGGGGCTATGTGAACCATGTTAGAACTACTGCTCTATGGGTCACTAGAACTATCTATAGTCTAGTCTAAAACTATTTCGATTTCCCGTAGACCCTTCAATGACAGTTTTTTTTCGTTGACCCCCAGTAATCCTCTGTGAACCCCTGGGGGTCTATGTAAGCCACGTTAGAACCACTGCTCGAATGGGTCACTAGAACTCCCGATAGTATAGTCTAAAAATATTTCGATGTCCCATAAACCTTTCAAAGACAGTTTTTTTTTCGTTGACCCCCAGTAATCCTCTGTGGACCCCTGTGGGTCTATGTGGACCACGTTAGAACCACTGCTCTAATAGGTCACTAGAACTGCTTATAGTATATTGTAAACTATTTCGATGCCTCATAGGTCCTTCAAAGACTTTTTTTGTCTCGTGGACACCCAGTAATCCTCTGTGGACCCCTGGGGGTCTATGTGGACCACGTTAGAACCACTGCTCTAATGGGTCACTAGAACTATCTATAATCTAGTCTAGAACTATTTCCATGTCCCATAGATAGTTCAATGACTTTTTTTTTTCTTGTTGACCCCTAGTAACCCTCTGTGGACCCCTGGGGGTCTATGTGGACCACGTAAGCAGCACTGTTCTAATGGGTCACTAGAACTATCTATAGTCTAGTCTAAAACTATTTAGATATACCATATATCATTCATAGTCATTTTTTTTCTCGTGGACCCCCAGTATTCCTCTGTGGACGCCTGGGGGGCTATGTGAACCATGTTAGAACTACTGCTCTATGGGTCACTAGAACTATCTATAGTCTAGTCTAAAACTATTTCGATTTCCCGTAGACCCTTCAAGGACATTTTTTTCTCGTGGACCCCCAGTAATCCTCTGGGGGTCTATGTGGACCACGTTAGAACCACTGCTCTAATGGGTCACTAGTAATACCTATAGTCTAGTCTAGAACTATTTGGATATCCCATATATCATTCAAAGACTTTTTTTTTCTCGTGGACCCCCAGTAATCCTCTGTTTACCCCTGGGGGTCTATGTAGGCCATGTTAGAACCACTGCTCTATTAGGTCACTAGAACTCATTATAGTATAATCTAAAACTATTTCGATGTCTCATAGGTCCTTCAAAGACTTTTTTTTTCTCGTGGACCCCCAGTAATCCTCTGTGGACTCCTGGGGGTCTATGTGGACCACGTTGAGAACCACTACCCTAATGGTTGACTAGAAATACCTATAGAACTGACTCATGTGGAGCCACATGGTCTGCAGTTTTACATAATTTATAAAGTCGGATATTATATGTCTAACTAATTTATGCGTTTTATTTATAAACAATTTACTTTGTCCTGATGTATTTATTGTTAAAATCTTCTTTGACTGACTAGTTAGATTTATTGCGTAGATTTAATTTGTTTTCGTCGAAGCGTTTGGGTAAATTAACAAAGAGAAGAGGCTGTTTCGACACTCGGGAGTAAATCGCCTGAGCAAGGCTTGGCGGGAGGTTACAATAGTGTTATCAGTGGGTGAGGTTGTAAACAGGAGGTAGGTGCACTAGCGTGTGGGCGCTTAGACCCACTCGTCCGTCCACTGTTCGCCGATTTGGGGGCCTCCTCAACTTCCGGCCACTCCGCGCTCTCACACTCTCTCGCTCTCTCTCTCTCTTTCACAGTCACCCTCTCACTCTATATTCAAAATAAATCTACACACACACACACACACACACACACACACACACACAACATGACACACTCTTCACCATACATATTGTTCCCACCTTTTTATCGCAGAACATCTCATTTATTCTCTGCCCTAATCTTTTCCAAACAAAACATACAACTGTGTAACGAATTCCCGTAATCAAAAAAACACTGTCATAATGACTATATTTTCTTCTTTTGATATATCTAGTTTAATAAAAATGATAGATAAGGCTCCCGATGTATCGGAAGGTACAGAAAAGTTCTTAATAAAGCTAATTCTCTCTAAATTAAGGAGTTCAGGACTAATTGCTTTGGGTTGAGTGCGTTTTAGTCTCAACTAAATTTTTTTTTTTGGCTGTAGCATCTCAGGAATTGACAACTTCTTCCAGCTTTCAAGAGAGGAACTAATGCTGATATCTATAATGTTTAAATCAGTCTTACTTGTGGAGCAAAATTTACTAAATTATATTTAACTAGTTACTTATAAAATGACAATTCTATATAGTTGATTGTTCTAGAGGAAACATATGATAATCTAAAATTTATACAATTTATGAGAAAAGTGGGTCTATGGTATAATGATAGAATACACAAATATTATTATTATTGCCACTGAGGTTAGTATGATTTATATTATTAATATGGTAAACCGTCATACCTCGTAACATGATGTTGGAGTCGTTGGAGCGTTTTCAGACGTTGTCCATCTTCGATCGCAACTAACCTACATTGGCGATCGAAGATGGACATCGTCCGAAAGCGTTCCAACGACTCTAAGATCATCTTATTGTGGTATAACGGTTTGCCATATTAATAAGATAAATTATATTGATAGAATGTTTACAAAAAATAAAACTTGTGTCTTTTAATTGTGAACTATATGTTTATATATGTTTTATTGTTGGGTTGACACAGCAAAAGGCCTACAGATGTTTATTGTTGGGTTGACACAGCAAAAGGCCTATATATGTTTATTGTTGGGTTGACACAGCAAAAGGCCTACAGATGTTTATTGTTGGGTTGACACAACAAAAGGCCTATGATGTTGGCATGTTGACAGACTGCTGAAGAGGGCGGGGGGTGGGGGGTCAGCAGCGCAAGCTCACACGATGACAATACACGACATACTTATCATCAGACGCCTTCGAACTTACCTCATTATCAAGTCCTCAGAGACATTATTAGTTCACTATAACCCCCCCCCCCCCCCCCCCCCGGCCACCAACAAACAACCAAAAGCTCATTAAAACTACATTCAACCCACATATTCTCTTTTTTTCTTTTAAATCTTTAAATGGGCATCATATAAAGAAAGTTTTGAAAACAAATAAGTTGAATAATTAATCAACCGGAATACGATTAAAATAAAATTACGATCGTTTTTTTTTTCTTTTATTGTAAAATAGGTACTGTACTCGTGTCATCGCCCACGTTAACACAAATAACAATCGATAAGTTATAGCTATGCTATGTAGAACAAAATCTAAAAACAATAAACATTGAAAACCACAGTAATAAATGATAAAAAATTAAAAGGCTAAGATCTTTCAAAAGTTGAGTTTTGACTTTAACGGAGACCGCTTGTCACGGTTAAAAAGATCTTAGTCTTTTTTTCTGATTTCTTACTGTAGATTGGACATTCATTTTTTTACTCTGACGAATATCGTTAGTTACGGTTAAATGATCTTAGTCTTTTTTCTCATTTCATACTGTGGATTTGACATTATTTTTTTAATCTAACGAAGACTTCTTGTTACAGTTAAAATATCCTAGTCTATTTTCTGATTTCTTACTGTCGTTTGGATATTAATTTTTTGACTCTGACGAAGACTTTTTGTTACAGTTGAAAGATCTTAGTCTTCTTTTCTGACTTCTTACTGTGGGTGGACATTCATTTATTGACTCTGACTTTTTATTACAGTTAAAAGATCATTGTCTTTTTTCTGATCTCTTACTGTGGTTTGGACGATGATTTTTTTGACTCTGACGAAGACTTCTTGTTAACAGTTGAAAGATTCTAGCCTATTTTCAGATTTTTTACTGTGGTTTGGACATTGATTTTTTGACTCTGACGAAGACTTCTTGTTACTGTTGAAAGACCTTAGTCTTTTTTTCTGATTTCATATTGAGTTTTAATTCACAATATAATTAAATTGTATTTTATAATGTTTATTATGAAATCTTGTTATCTACATTAATATCAATGTTTCATTTTCAAACTGTTATTTAAACACATTTATTTATTTCATAACCACTTTTTATTACTATATATAAACAATTTTCGAGCTTTCGACCCCAAAATCAATCTTATTCAGAGAAATAATAAAAAAGTTTTTAACCTTCTTTTATAAGGAACTACATTACACTATTTTAATTCACCTCCTTATGAATCCTTGTAAGAGCACTTTGCTTAATTTGTTTTTATTTTTATGAAAGTTATTATTTATATCCCTGAAGAAGACCAATGCTTGGTGGAAAAACCTCATAAATTGTGTTTATACAGTAATAACAAGATGGAATCTACGTGTTTTATCTAAATAAAAATTAAGTTCATTAGAAAATATATTTTTCGAAAATAAACATAACATATTTCATAAAAATTACATATTCTTTTGTTCTTTAATTTCATAATATAATCAGGATCTGGAATAGTCCATCATCATGAGGAAAAAAATGTTATTTTGTGTTACGTGTATTCCTATCTTCTTTTAGATATAGTTTTTTTAGTTAATTAAAAAATATATTTTCTGTTAGCAAACATTAGAAGATCCATAAAAATTATTATTCAGTCCGTTTTTCATCTGTGATTCTATAACATAAGCAGTTTCTGGCCTAGTTCATCATCATGAGGAAAATAGTGTTATTTTGTGTTACGTGTATTCCTATCTTCTGTTAAAAGTTATTTAAAAAATATATTTTCTTTTAGCAAACATTAGAAGATCCATAAAAATTATTATTCAGTCCGTTTTTCATCTGTGATTCCATAACATAACCAGTTTCTGCCCTAGTCCATCATCATGAGGAAAACAGTGTTTTTTTTTTTAGGTATATTTCTATCTTGTGTTAATTCTATTCTTCATAGTTGTTTTGTTTAGTCATGGTAAACAAGGATCGTAATATTGTAACCCTTACAACACACATAACTCTATTTCATTCTCCTGTACATCCAAAAATTGGTGATCACCTTAACCTTTGAACTAACCTTCCCCCTCCCCTCCTCCTCTAGATTCATTAAACTGTCACATTCTTATGAACTACTTCTCCTATTATTAGAAAACTGTGAAATTTATTTCAGTTATGATTAACATCAGTTTAATAATAGCATTTAAAGTAAATAAACTTAAATATTTACTTAAATATTTATTTAAATAATTACTAATAGAGGTATAGCTTGGCTACGTCGTTTCAAGTTAACTCATTCTCGATTATACGTCGGTTTAAAAAAAAAAAATCTGGAGTGGCCTACACTCAACTTTATTTAATAGAGGTATACCTTGGCTACGTCGTTTCCAGTTAACTCATTCTCGATTATATGTTGGTCTTCAAAAAAAAAAAAAATAAAAATATAAAAATATAATATTACTTAAAATCCATAATGAAACATGAAAGTTGATGTTAACTTAAAAACTTTTTTAAAGGAGAAGAATATAAATTTGAAAAGTTATTATGTTTTAGGTTTTTTATATAAGTATGTTTAGAAAAGTAAATACTTCAGATAACTTCTGTAAATACAGAAGAATAACTATTTACTAATAGAGGTATACCTTGGCCTACGTTAACTACGTTAACCCAGTTAACTCGATCTCAATTATACGTCGGTTTAAAAAAAAAAAAAAAAAAAAAAATCTGGAGTGGCCTACACTCAACTTTAAGTAAATATAATATGCAACTTCTTGGGTATATAATACATAATGTCCCATTTAGAAATAATATTAATTCTGTGGTAAAATGGACAAACAAACAAACAAAAGTCTCCACACAAATGAAGTTTTATTCAACGCGTTTCGAACACTTTGTGTTCATCATCATCAGGAAGACACCAAGGATGTGGTGCTGACAGGTTGGTCAAGTGAAAACAACCAAAAAGTTTAAAGGTTGTTTTCACTAGACCAACCCGTCAGTACCACATTCTTGGTGTCTTCCTGATGATGAACAAAAAGTTTTCGAAACGCTTTGAATAAAACTTCATTTGTGTGGAGACTTTTGTTTGAATAAATACCACACAATTACGGATTGCACAACTAATGATTTAATAATATTAATGTCTCAATGGGAGATGTTTATTAGTCTTTCATTCTTGGATATGTAGAGATAGTGATTGAACCTGTAGTAAGTATAACCACTTATTCTTGTTTTTTTATGTTATTTTGTATTGTATTCCAGCATGTTCCACTGTGTATTGTACACATGTTCCAACGTCAAATTGTACACTTTTTTTTATTTTGTATTTTATTCCAGCATGTTCCACTGTGTATTACATGCATCATCGTCAAATTGTACAAATACTTCTTTCATTAACACTACACAATACTTATTTTAACTTAGTATTTCTGTATATCACACAATTGATGCGTGTAATATCATTACACCAATAATTACATTATGTAATATCATTACATAAGTGTTACAAGTTAATAACACTTTTGTAAAGTCAAAGACATGATTTTGTGATGAAATAATGTCTTATAGGAGAAAATACCTTATAGTAAATTAAAATAAAAATAAAGTTTACGTGTGATATTCAACTTTACCTTTTGTCTGCTAAAAATAATATCACTAGAAAACTATTATAATCAGAAATCACAGTTATATACACGAGAGGGTATTTTATCACTCTACCAAGTAACTGCAAGAGAATGAATGTTTATCTATGACGAATCTTACTGGCTATTTACTATTATATCACATTTCAGAATTATCTCAGAAATTTGAGGAACGTAATTTGAACTGTAAGTTTAAAATGTTATTTTTCTTCTAGCCTTATTATTGCACAAATAATTATTTTTGTAATTTAACCTCAATGAAGGCTTTTCTTGTATGTCATAGCAAACCAAATTCATAGACGAAGCATTCGCGATGTACGATAAACATCAAATTGTAGGCTGTTCATAAACTTTTTTTCTGTACCATGAAGTATTAAAAGTAAAGTTTATATATTTGTAAGCTCATAATAGATCCTTATTACCTTATTAGGGTTATATTATTGTAAATTGCATTCTCATGATTAAAGTATTGTACTAGGAAAGGTTATTTTCGGCTTAGACTAACCTAGAGACCAGCTGATTTGACTTATGTTACCTCTCCTGGTTTTAATTAACGACTATGGGTGGAGTATAGCTGTATTTATTATTGGTCACGTCATCGTCATCGTATACATGGTGATATTATCATCATCGTATACATCAGATTATCGTATATAGATACATGGTTTTAAAAAAAAAGTGATATAAAAAACTTTACAGAAAAAAAGAAACGAAATAAAAACGAGCACTTGAAATTTGATTGTAAGCTTAAAATAGATTCATATTAGCCGTATATTATTGTAAATTGCATTCATGATTTAAGTATTGTACAGAACTAGGAAGGTTATTTTTGGCTTAGACTAACCTAGAGACCAGCTGATTAGACTTACGTTACCTCTCCTGGTTTTAATTGACGACTATGGGTGGAGTATAGCTGTATTTATTATTGGTCACGTCATCGTCATCCAATACATTAAGTTACAGGATGAAATGGTTTAAACGAAGAATGGAATACAAAACTAAAACAAAAAAATAAGAAATAAACGAAATAAAAACGAGCACTTGAAATTTGATTCTGAAATTTAAATAGGTTTTTTTTGCCTTATATTATTGAAAAGTGCATTCATGATTAAAGTATAGTACAGAACTAGGAAGGTTATTTTCTGTTTAACCTAGAAACTTGCTGATTCGACTTAAGTTCGATCCTTGTCCTAATTAACGACGTTGGGTGAGGTTTCAGTTTTTAAAGAGGTATTGTTTATTTTACCTTTTTTTTAACTTTACTATAAGTAAAGTGATCGTGAAAAAAATCGATCACGAGATTTTAACGGAATTACATGTTTTGAGGTTTCAAAAGTCGTTTTATGAAGATTTTTCGATGGATGCCTGTGTGTAAGTGTGGTGGGGGTGCGTAGGTGGATAGGTGAGTATGTATCAAAAGTTTGATGGTACACAATCTTTGATGGATCAAGTTGATATTTTACACAAAAATATGCCTCATAGTGTAGATCTGAGGTTTCCAAAGTTGGTTCCTTAACAAACTATCTAGGGTTCCACCAAAACCATTTAGAAAAAAAAACTTTTTTTTTTAGTGGGTATGGATTTATTCAGTGTTTCTTGTGAATTATGAAACCGAATAGTGTATATCTACTTTTTTCCTCCAAAGTAGTACCCCTACTTGGATGGAGTTTATTGCAATATTTTCACATGCTCCATTTCTTATATTAAAGGTGTATCATATTGATATGGTATAGCTACTTATACTCGTTAGTAGAAGTGGTCAAAACTTGATTCCTATATAGGAAAATAGGAATATCACAAATCAATAAATCAATTTACAAAAATTGATGTATCACTTGTCAGTTCTTGAAGATATACTCGTATGATTCCTAAATTTCCACTTGACACATTGCTGCCATTTCCCGCTACCTACTTAGGTAAAACTGGACTTTCCTTTTATACTGCCATAAAAACTAAATACTCAAGTAGACTCAATGCTGCTTCTGACTTGAGAATCAAACTCTCAACTATAAAGCCAAAAATGATTACAAAATAAAGTTTATGTTAAAATTGCTAGTTATTCTGCTTTATGTGTTATGTACTTGTAGGAAATATGAAAATTAAAATCTTTTAGTTTTGATTTTTATTTAAGAAGTACACATTGGAGTAATATTACTTATTAATTGTTATTAAACATATATATTATTTATAGATAAAAAGATTTCACAATAAACACGTGAAATAACAATCAATGATCAAACCACAACATGAAATGGGAAAACAAGACTAAGTTCTTTCAACCATAACAAGAGGTCTTCGTCAGAATCAAAAACCCAACTGAAATGGGAAAACAAGAATAAGATCTTTCAACCGTAACAAGCGGTCTTCGTCAGAGTCAAAAACCCAACTGAAATGGGAAAACAAGACTAAGATCTTTCAACTGTAACAAGCGGTCTTCGTCAGAGTCAAAACCCCAACTGAAATGGGAAAACGAGACTAAGATCTTTCAACCGTAACAAGCGGTCTTCGTCAGAGTCAAAAACCCAACTGAAAAGGTGAAAACAAGACTAAGATCTTTCAAACGTAACAGGGGGTCTTCGTCAGAGTCAAAAACCCAACTACAATGGGAAAACAAGACTAAGATCTTTTAACCGTAACAAGTGGTCTTCGTCAGTCTAAAACCCAACTTAGTCTTGTTTTCTTGTCTTTCATATTGTGGTTTGATCATTGATTGTTATTTCACGTGTTTATGTAGAATCTTTTTATTATTGTATTATATATTATAACCATTATATAATATAGGTCTTGTTTTCCTATTTCATGTTGTGGTTTGATCATTGATTGTTATTTCACGTGTTTATGTAGAATCTTTTTATTATTGTATTATATATTATAACAATTGTATAATATAGGTCTTGTTTTCCTATTTCATGTTGTGGTTTGATCATATACTATTTATAAAGGCATGTGAAATTATTTATATTATGATTGTATAAAATTAGTTGTGGGGTTCCCGGGAAAATAAATGAAGCAAAAAGGGTTCCGCGTCAAAAAATATTTGAGAAACTCTGATGTAGATGATGATCCGTATTGTTTAGGAGGAATTTTGCATGATGGGAAAGTCACTTTTTTTTGCCAAAAACCTGTTTTTAGACTATATTTTCTTTTTTTAGTTGGAAGTTCAAGAGTACGAAATGACAGGACTAAGGGAAATGAGGAACTTGAAGTGTTTTCATGAGGTTATGTACAAGGGTTCAGGAAGTAATGGCGGGAGTTTGCCGGGGTACATTAAATTTTTGATGAGAAATAAGGAATCTTGAAGTGTTCTCATGAGGTTATGACAAGGACTTCATGTTGCGTAGGACAGTATACAACTACTGCTATGCCTAGAGGTAGACGCGGTGACATGGTGAAGACTGAATGCTAATCTCTTGGCGCTAAACGCCGTCTTAACAACCACCATTATGCTAAAGATTCAGCTATTGTACACGTCCTCAACCATTCAGACCATTTTATTGTGTTGCCTTGTAGACTTCGCTTACCATTTACAAAACACTACCCACCCAAGTCTTCTCTATCAACACCTTTCTCACTCTATCGCTCTTTACTCACTTCCCATTTCCATCTCTGTTAAACACTGACTTAGAAACCAAAATAACGAGAAGAGAAAAGAAACGTAGGATAATGGGACGTTGTCTTAGCTTTTTTTTTTTTTTTTTTTCACTCTTTGCTTTTAGGAGCCAAATCACCCCCTGTAACTCTCTATACTTCCTCATTCCCTGTCAGAAACATAATGTGCCCGAAAAACCCCGGGCAACTCCCGCCATTACTTCCGGAATCCTTGTGCATAACCTCATGAGACTCTTCAAGATTCCTTATTTCCCGCCAAAAATTTAATGTGCCCCGCCAAACTCCCGCCATTACTTCCGGAATCCTTGTACATAACCTCATGAGTACATTTCAAGATTCCTTATATCCCAAAAAATTTAATGTGGCCCCGCCAAACTCCCGATATCACTTCCGGAATCCTTGTGCATAACGTCATGAGAACACTTCAAGATTCCTTATTTCCCGCCTAAATTTAATGTGCCCCGGCCAACTCCCGCCATTACTTTCGTAATCCTTATACATAACCTCATCATAATACTTCAAGATTTCTCATTTTCCCCCGGAAATGTAATGTGCCCCGCCAAACTCCCGACATTACTTCCGGAATCCTTGTATATAACCTCATGAAAACATTTCGATATTCCTTATTTCCCGCCAGAAATGTAATGTACCCGGCTAACTCCCGCCATTACTTCCGTAATCCTTATATATAGCCTCATGAGAACACTTCAAGATTCCTTATTTCCCACCAGAAATGTAATGTGCCCCGGTTAACTCCCGCCATTACTTCCGTAATCCTTATACATAACCTCATCATAATACTTCAAGATTTCTCATTTTCCCCCGGAAATGTAATGTGCCCCGCCAAACTCCCGACATTACTTCCGGAATCCTTGTATATAACCTCATGAAAACATTTCGATATTCCTTATTTCCCGCCAGAAATGTAATGTACCCGGCTAACTCCCGCCATTACTTCCGTAATCCTTATATATAGCCTCATGAGAACACTTCAAGATTCCTTATTTCCCGCCAGAAATGTAATGTGACCCGGCCAAATCCCGCCATTACTGCCGGAATCCTTGTCATAACCTCATGATACACTTCAAGTTCCTCATTTCCCGCCAGAAATGTAATGTTTCCCGGTTAACTCCCGCCATTACTTCCGTAATCCTTATACATAACCTCATGAGAACACTTCAAGATTCCTTATTTCCCGCCTAAATTTAATGTGCCCCGGCCAACTCCCGCCATTACTTCCGTAATCCTTATATGTAACCTCATGAGAACACTTCAAGATTCCTTATTTCCCGCCAGAAACGTAATCTGCCAAAAAAACCCGGCTGCCTCTCACATAATTAAAAATCAATAAATTACAAATGATTTAAAATAAATATATTTTTAATTTTTAAATAGCAAAGCAAAGAAATCGCCTTACTTTGGATACTCGTGGATAAAAGGCGGACGTAGAGGAGCGTACGTGGGATGGGACGTGGTGCGTACAGTAACGTAGACTCTAATTTACACTACTTAACTCAGCATATTTATTTAACAGAAGCAAAATCTTTCATATTACGCTTATAAGAAAGAGAATTTTTTCTATTTTCTAATTTTGTTTTTTTATTTTTCTTTATAATTTTTACCTTAACCTCCTTTTCTTTCAATCACTTCAGACATTTTTTTTTCTTCACTTCCACTCGTTTTAATAGGATCCCTATGCAACGTTTCATCGTACATCGTATATCGAGACGAAGTTTAGTTAGAATTGTACATCGTATATCGAAATATTCGTATGTTAGTACATTCGTAAGTCAAAATACCATTGTAACTGGGAAATAAAAATGCTTTGATTGTATTTTTATGCAAGTCATTAACTTTCTTGTGGATTTTTTTTTCTATTGTTTAAACCGATCCCCTAGCGGGAGGAAACATCAGCCGTTTATCGGGTTTTTGTTTGATCGGTGATTCTACAGATTCTACATTGGGAGTCCTAAATTTTTCTCTAACTCAAGTGCATTTCGAGTAGGCCTTTTTAACAAGTACCTGACATCGTAGAGGCTCGGGACCGATGGTTTAACGTCCTCTCTGAGGAACGACGTACTCAGATTTATTCTTTTCTTGACAATTTTTTTTTATTGTTTAAACCGATCCCCTAGCAGATGATAACGTCAGCCGTTTACCGTATTTTTGTTTGATCGGTGATTCTACAGATTCTACAGTGGGACTCTTAAATTTTGCCTAACTCAAGCGCATTTCGAGTAGGGGATCTTTAACAAGTACTTGACATCGTACAGGCTTGGGACCGACAGCTTAACGTACTTCCGTATAAATAAATCGAGGGCCAGGTGGGGATCGAACCCCGAACTACCAGCCCAGAGGCGAGTGCATTAACCACTGAGCTACCCTGACCCTTTACAAACTATCCAACAAAGTCTGCTAAAGAAAGCTTGTCAAGTTGGTATTAATCATAAATGTTTAATTTAAAAGTAAACTTATCTTTACTGATCGAAAATGGTCTCAAAAAAAAAACTTACATAATTACAATTTTTTTAAATAATGGAAAAAATTCTTTTTTTATTTCTTATAATATTATTCAAAACGATTTGAAAATTCCTTTTATCCACCAAGAAATCCGATCACGATACCTCGAATTTCATGACTCTTTACTCTCTGACCTAAATCCTTTAAATCAGTAATTATCATCCCACCATATTCTTACCAACCCCTATTAGAAGGCTGAAAAGATGTCGGCCCCGAGACTTGCTCAACAATGCTGACAAGATTAATTTGAAGTGATCATAACAATTTATATGGAGTACCACCAATGTGGTAGAAAAATATCACAATATTCCAGTCGAGTTGTCATCTTGTATCTATAAAATTATTTCTTTCAATTTTGAAATCTATTAATAAGTTAACTATTAATAATTAGTAGTATTAGAAGGCTAAAGAGATGTCGGCCCCGAAACTTGCTCAACAATGCTGGCAAGATTAATTTCAAGTCATCAGAACAATTTATATAGAGTACCACCAATGTGGTAGAAAAATATCACAATATTCCAGTCGAGTTGTCATCTTGTATCTATAAAGTTATTTCTTTCAATTTTGAAATCTATTAATAAGTTAACTATTAATAATTAGTAGTATTAGAAGGCTAAGAAGATGTCGGCCCCGAGACTTGCTCAACAATGCTGACAAGACTAATTTCAAGTCATCAGAACAATTTATATGGTGTACCACCAATGTGGTAGAAAAATATCACAATATTCCAGTCGAGTTGTCATCTTGTATCTATAAAGTTATTTCTTTAGATTTTGAAATCTATTAATAAGTTAAGTACTAATAATTAGTAGTATTAGATGGCTAAAAAGATGTCGGCCCCGAGACTTGCACAACAATGCTGTAGAGACTAATTTCAAGTAATCAGAACAATTTATATAGAGTACCACCAATGTGGTGGAAAAATATCACAATATTCCAGTCGAGTTGTCATCTTGTATCTATAAAATTATTTCTTTCAATTTTGAAATCTATTAATAAGTTAACTATTAATAATTAGTAGTATTAGAAGGCTAAAAAGATGTCGGCCCCGAGACTTGCTCAACAATGCTGACAAGACTAATTTCAAGTAATCAGAACAATTTATATGGTGTACCACAAATGTGTGGTTTCTCCACTCTTTTATTTCATTTTGTTCTATATATCTTATCAATATTAGTTGTTACCTATTGGGTAGTTGTAATAAAATAATAAATAAAAAAAATGGAAAAAAAAAGGTGACTAGCTTGTAAACACGCTATATATAATGCCGTTTAAAAGATTCTGTAGTTATTCTAAAAGAAACAAACAGCTTTAAACTACCTAATTTAAAAAAAAAACAGCAAAAGGTTAAGAGAATTTTGACTAATGAAAAAATCTGTATTTTGATATTACAAAGATAAAAAATTATTTTACGAAAGTTTTCCATTTTCTTTATAATATACTTGCTGGGTGGGTCAGTACTTTATCCTAAAATTACTTAGCGAACGAAAGGAGAAACTGCAATATAGTCCTAAAAACAGGACACACAACTTATAATGATGATCCCCTTCTATCTCTCTTATAGATTTACTTACATTAAAATAAACATTTCTTTTTTTATAAAAATCCAGTCACAAAAAAATTCATTACATTAAAAAATCATACATTTTTATTAGTAAACAGTAAAATAACTGTAAAAACTGTTGAGGCAAAAACTGTGAAATACTATCTGTGTTAGCACAGTATAGTAATATATGAATAGACAAAATACAGTTATTTATTGTATCTTACTTATTTGGTTAAATAATTGTAGAAAACTTTGTAATATATAAAAACTATCAATGATCAAACCACAATAAGAAATGGGAAAACAAGACTAAGATCTTTCAACCGTAACAAGCGGTCTTCGTCAGAGTCAAAAACCCAACTGAACACTAGATGCAGAAAACATCTGGTGAGGAGTTGAGAAGAGTGGAGTGAAGAGTTTTATATATTTATATATAAAACTCTTCCCTCCACTCTTCTCAACTCCTCACCAGATGTTTTCTGCATCTAGTGTTCAGTTGGGTTTTTGACTCTGACGAAGACCGCTTGTTACGGTTGAAAGATCTTAGTCTTGTTTTCCCATTTCTTATTGTGGTTTGATCATTGATTGTTGTTTCACGTGTTTATGTGAAATCTTTTTATATATAAAAACTATGAGGATGGCATAAAAAATTTTTCCTAAAAGAACAACTTTATCAACAAATTTTTACGAATATCAAAAAGTATAATACCTGTAAGACTGTTGGGGCAAAAGCTGTGAAATACTGTCTGTGTTAGCACAGTATAGTATGATATGAACAGATAAAGTACAGTTATTTTATTGTATCTTACTTATTGGGTTGAATAATTATAGAAACTTCATGCATTTTATCATTACCACAGAGGTTAGTATTATTAATATTAAACGTTTACAATATATAAAACTTTGACGATGGCATAAAAAATTTTTCCTAAAAGAACAACTTTATCAACAAATTTTTACGGATAACAAAAAAAAAAAAAAAAAAAGCAAAAACATTTACCACTCCTAAGAATTATTACATAGATTTAACAAACTACTGTAATAATGGATAAAGAAATATATAAACTTTAACAATGACTTTTATAAAGACTTCTATAGTTATTTGGTAATCCTTGAATAGTAATTGGACCAATTGTTTGAGCCAGAGTTAGAATTGTCATTGGGCCTGACCTTGCTAGTGGAAACAAAATCTCCATTAAGGGCGCTTAGTCAGTCTACCGGCAGAGCTTAGACAATAAATGTAATTACAATACTTCAAACATTTCTTCTATTCACTCTTTTCGGCTTATTTATTTATTATTATTATTATTATTATTTTTGAAAATACCTTTATTTATTTCTAACGTAAACAATTTTTTTACTTTACTATAAGTAAAGTAATAGTGATCGTAAAAAAATTCGATCTCGATATTTTTACGGAATTATATGTTCCGAGGTCCCAAAAAGTCTTTTAATGATGTTTTTGCGATGATGTCTGTGTGTGTGTGTGTGTGTGTGTGTGTGTGTGTGTGTGTGTGTGTGCGTGGATGGGTGGGTGAGTGTGTTAGCACTGCTTGGAACCAAGTACCAGATCAAGTTGATATTTTACACAAAAATAGACCCCATAGTGTAGATCAGGGCTTCTTAAACTGTGGGTCGCGACCCCCAGGGGGGTCGCGAGACTACTGAAAGGGGGTCGCAAAGATCTGATACTTTGATACTGATACTGATACTGATATAATTATATATATATATATGTGAAATGAATGGGTACGTATTCTTTAATCCTTATTTTATTTACATTGTAAAATAGTGCGATATTACATCTACATCTACGGTTAATATATATTCCATTATATGGAGGAAGGGGTCGTTTAAAATTTCCTAAGCTTGAAGGGGGTCGCTATATAAAAAAGTTTAAGAAGCCCTGGTGTAGATGATCCCTATTGTTTGGGAAGAATTATGCATGAATGGAAAGTCACTTTTTTTTTTTGCCAAAAACCGGTTTTTAGAAAAATTTTTTTTTTCCTAAACTGCTAACTCTAGAGTTTTGAAAATTTCCCATTATCTTTGCCGTTACAAATGGAATAAACGAAAAATATATTCAGAATTTTAAAACAACTGGAAATTCTTTTTTTTTTATGAGTTGAAAATTTGTCTTATTTATTGTTGTGAGTTGGAATTTACAACTTGTATACAACAAAAAGATCTGTTTAAGAAAAAAAAATTTTTTTTTTTGGAAATTTATTTATTTGTTTCCAACACCAAAAAATTCATAGCTATTTACCTTTATTTTTTATTTAAGGGTAGACAATTTGGCTCATTTGTTGTTTGGTACCTATCTGTTTGCGCAGTAAACATATTTTTTTTTAAATTTGTTTCCAACGTCAACATATATAGCCTTTTATCATTATTGTTGTTTTAGGAGCTCAAAATTTGGCTCATTTGTTGTTTGGTACCCATCTGTTAAGGCAGTAAACATATTTTTTTTTTTAAATGTGTTTCCAACGTCAACATATATAGCCTTTTATTATTATTGTTGTTTTAGGAGCTTAAAATTTGGCTCATTTGTTGTTTGGTACCCATCTGTTTGCGCAGTAAACATATTTTTTTTGTAAATTTGTTTCCAACGTCAACATATATAGCTTTTTATTTCATTGTTGTTTTAGGAGCTGAAAATTTGGCTCATTTGTTGTTTGGTACCCATCTGTTTGCGCAGTAAACATATTTTTTTTTTTAAATTTGTTTCCAACGTCAACATATATAGCCGTTTATCATTATTGTTGTTTTAGGAGCTGCAAATTTGACTCATTTGTTGTTTGGCACCCATCTGTTTGCGCAGTAAAAATATTTATTTTTTAATTTTGTTTCCAACGTCAACATAGATAGCCTTTTATCATTATTATTGTTTTAGGAGCTGAAAATTTGGCTCATTTGTTGTTTGGTACCCATCTCTTAGCGCAGTAAACATATTTCTTATTTTTGTTTCCAAAGTCAACAGATATAGCTTTTTACTTTCATTGTTGTTTTAGGAGCTGCAAATTTGGCTCATTTGTTGTTTGGTACCCATCTGTTTGCTTAGTAAACATATTTTTTTTTAAATTTGTTTCCAACGTCAACATATATAGCCTTTTATCATTATTGTTGTTTTAGGAGCTGAAAATTTGGCTCATTTGTTGTTTGGTACCCATCTCTTAGCGCAGGAAACATATTTCTTATTTTTGTTTCCAAAGTCAACAGATATAGCTTTTTACTTTCATTGTTGTTTTAGGAGCTGCAAATTTGACTCATTTGTTGTTTGGCACCCATCTGTTTGAGCAGTAAACATATTTATTTTTTAATTTTGTTTCCAACGTCAACATATATAGCCTTTTATCATTATTGTTTTTTTTAGGAGCTGAAAATTTGGCTCATTTGTTGTTTGGTACCCATCTGTTTGCGCAGTAAACATATTTTTTTTTTTAAATTTGTTTCCAACGTCAACATATATAGCCTTTTATCATTATTAATGTTTTAGGAGCTGAAAATTTTGCTCATTTGTTGTTTGGTACCCATTTTAGTTATAAACAAACCACATTAACGAGTTGATTATTCAACCAGTGTCTTAAATAAATTCTATTATAGTATACATCTTTAAATTATACCTAACATTATACAGGAAAATGGAAAAACAAGATTTGTTTTCCTATTTTCATATTGTGGTTTGATCATTGATTGTTATTTCACATGTTTATGAGAAATCTGTTTATATTATATATATACATTTAAAAAATAAATGTCAGATTTTAGATTATTTAGTTTGGTAGAAAACTTTTGTAATTTTCTAAAACACTTTTTCAAATCTAGGTTACGTAGGTCATAACTTAAATCACAATATTTCTTATTATTCACTATATTGTTTGACATGTTTTCACAAGTTTTCACAGTTTTCACAAGTAACCATCTTCAGGAATTAAACATTATTAGCATAATTAACTATTAGACAATTAAGTAGTATAAATAAAATTAATTATTAAATCAATGATCAAACCACAATATGAAATGGGGAAAAAAAGGCTAAGATCTTTCAACCGTAACAAGTATATATATATATATATATATATATATATATTATATATATATATATATATAAAGGTTTCACATAAACACGTGAAATAACAATCAATGATCAAACCACAATAAGAAATGGGAAAACAAGACTAAGATCTTTCAACCGTAACAAGCAGTCTTCGTCAGAGTTGGGTTTTTGACTCTGACAAAGACCGCTTGTTATGGTTGAAAGATCTTAGTCTTGTTTTCCCATTTCTTATTGTGGTTTGATCATATATATATATATATATATATATATATTGCCTTCGTCAGTTCACTTCTTCTCCTGAGGACGACCGCCATTACGGTCGAAATATTGAAAAGTAAGTCTTTGTTGTGTTTCAGTTTATGTGTCACTGCTAATTTTAATTGTTATTTGTCCTGCCGGACCGTTTTTCGTTTATCATGGTATATATATATATTATCAAAACCAAATAAGTAAGTTTAATCCTCTTTAGTGAATATACCTGTGTGTACTGTATACGTGCTATAGGTAACCAGGATTGCTAGAATCTATTTAAGCCAAAGTAACCTTTTAGACAATGCAAATAATTTGTTATTTTTTTAATATAAATAATAATTTTGATTGTTTATCGTTGTTTTTGCTACTTTTGTCAAACTGCAATCCCTGAAGATGGCCATAGTTAATAGTTAATTGAAACAATAAGAATATTAAAATTTACGTTTTTTGTTATATATATATATATATTAGTATAAATAGTTGTAGGTATAATATTCATGTAATAGATGTTAGTAATAAATTGTTTGGTGCATCGTTGTTTTTACAGTACTAATAAGATAGAAGACCAACATCCTTAGTACTATAGTACTTAGTAGCTTAAGAAAACTTGAAAAACTAACAAAAAACATGCTAAGATGAAATTAACCAAATTATTTATTAATTTATATAAAATAGTTTATTTTTCTACTTCACGGTTGATACTTTTATCAATATTATATATTAATATTTTTAAATGAGAATTTTGTAATCGTATACTCAATTTATTTTGAGTCCTGTAGTACTTAGTACTTAGTAGCATAAGAAAACAAGAGAAACTAACTTTTTCAACTTCACGATCGATACTTTTTATCAATATTTATATTAAATATTTAAATATTAAATAATTAAATATTCTATTAATGAGAATTTTGTAATCGTATAAACATTTATTTTGAGTACTATGGTACTTAGTACTTAGTAGCTTAAGAAAACTTGAAAAACTAACTTTTTCAACTTCACGATCTATACTTTTATCAATATTTATATCAATATTTTTAAATGACTATTTTGTAATCGTATAAAAATTTAATTTGAGTGCTATAGTACTTAGTACTTAGAATCTTAAGAAACCTTGAAAAACTAACTTTTTCAACTTCACGGTCGATACTTTTATCAATATTTATATTAATATTTTGAAGTGAGAATTTTGTAATCGTATAAACATTTATTTTGAGTACTATAGTACTTAGTACTAGGTAGCTTAAGAAAAATTGAAAAACTAACTTTTTCAACTTCACGGTCGATACTTTTATCAATATTTATATTAATATTTTTAAATGAGAATTTTGTATTCTTATAAATAATTTATTTTGAGTTTATACAAGCGTAATTTATTAGCATGAGTGAATGAAAAATCATATTATAATATGATATAATATTATATCATATTATAAACTACCATATTCGTTTGGTATAGTACTAAATAATATGGAAGACCATCATCCTTAGTATTATAGTACTTAGTACTTAGTAGCTTAAGAAAACTTGAAAAACTAATAAAAAAACGTACTAAGATGAAATTAACCAAATTATTTATTAGTTTATATAAAATAGTTTTATTTTTTTTCTACTTCACGGTCGATACTTTTATCAATATGTATAAAATATATTATTTTATTTATAAATTATATAGATTATATATATTTATATAGTATAAATAAAATATAAATAAATATATATATATATATATATATATATATATATATATCAATGATCAAACCACAATAAGAAATGGGAAAACAAGACTAAGATCTTTCAACCGTAACAAGCGGTCTTCGTCAGAGTCAAAAACCCAATAGTTGGGTTTTAGACTCTGATGAGGACCCAATAGTTGGGTTTTTTACTCTGACGAAGACCGCTTGTTACGGTTGAAAGATTTTAGTCTTGTTTTCCCATTTCTTATTGTGGTTTGATCATTGATTGTTATTACATGTGTTTATGTGAAATCTTCATATATATATATATTTATATTATATATTGAAAATGATCGCAGATTCTGCATTCACGATCTTTTTTTTAACAGATTCTAATCTCCTGGCTATTTTCCTTATTGTAGTAGGTAAACTATAAATCAGGTTAGCCAATTATAATATATATATATCTATTATATTTTATAAAATATAAAAATATACTTTTTTATTTATAATATATTAATATTCTTAAATGAAAATTTTGTAATCGTATGAACTATTTATTTTCAGTTTATATAAGCATAAGTTTATGCTTATATAAACTTATAAGCATAATATTATATATATAGAAATATAAATATATAAAATAATATTTATTTTGAATTTATTAGTATTAGTGAAAGAAAATCATAGTATAATATTATAATATCATACCATATTATAAACTACCATGTTTGTTTAGTAGTAAATGTTAATTTGTTTTAGTTTAGCATACTATTTCCTTGGACGTCATTATAGTGTGGAACACGCAAAGGTAAGTTAGTCTGTTCTAGCAAGCGACTGGTCCATGGGATCTGCTTCCGTTAACTTTACGACCTCGTATCGGATTACGCAACTAATGCTGAAGGCTAGTAAGACTTAGAGGATAAATAGCCAAAAGACAAATCATTGGAGTTTGTAAAAAAATATATATATATATATATATGAAATTAAAAAAAGGGGTTTGAGTGGTTTGTAAACAATATTGGAGGACTGGACTGGGTTTTTCTTTATTTTGCTGAGAACTTGCAAAAAAGAACTTTCAAATTCCATGAATTAATTTCATAACAAGTAAACAGTTGATGAATTACGAAAAAAAAGCAATTACGAGTTTATTTCTTGAGGAGAAAGTAATAAAAATGTTTTCATAACAAGTAAATAGTTATGAATTACAAAAAAAAAAAAATCAATACGAGTGTATTTCTTGAGAAGAAAGTAATAAAAATGTTTTCATAACAAGTAAATAGCATGAATTACAAAAAAAAAATCAATACGAGTGTATTTCTTGAGGAGAAAGTAATAAAAATGTTTACATAACAAGTAAATAGCATGAATTACAAAAAAAAAAATCAATACGAGTGTATTTCTTGAGGAGAAAGTAATAAAAATGTTTTCATAACAAGTAAATAGCATGAATTACAAAAAAAAAATCAATACGAGTGTATTTCTTGAGGAGAAAGTAATAAAAATGTTTTCATAACAAGTAAATAGCATGAATTACAAAAAAAAAAATCAATACCAGTGTATTTCTTGAGAAGAAAGTAATAAAAATGTTTACATAACAAGTAAATAGCATGAATTACAAAAAAAAAATCAATACGAGTGTATTTCTTGAGGAGAAAGTAATAAAAATGTTTTCATAACAAGTAAATAGCATGAATTACAAAAAAAAAAAAAAAATCAATACGAGTGTATTTCTTGAGAAGAAAGTAATAAAAATGTTTACATAACAAGTAAATAGCATGAATTACGAAAAAAAAATCAATACAAGTGTATTTCTTGAGCAGAAAGTAAAAAAAATGTTTTCATAACAAGTAAATAGTTATGAATTACGAAAAAATCAATTATGAGTTTCTTCCTTGAAGAGAAAGTAATAAAAATGTTTTCATAACAAGTAAATAGTTATGAATTACGAAAAAATCAATTATGAGTGTCTTCCTTGAAGAGAAAGTAATAAAAATGTTTTCATAACAAGTAAATAGTTATGAATTACGAAAAAATCAATTATGAGTTTCTTCCTTGAAGAGAAAGTAATAAAAATGTTTTCATAACAAGTAAATAGTTATGAATTACGAAAAAATCAATTATGAGTGTCTTCCTTGAAGAGAAAGTAATAAAAATGTTTTCATAACAAGTAAATAGTTATGAATTACGAAAAAATCAATTATGAGTGTCTTCCTTGAAGAGAAAGTAATAAAAATGTTTTCATAACAAGTAAATAGTTATGAATTACGAAAAAATCAATTATGAGTTTCTTCCTTGAAGAGAAAGTAATAAAAATGTTTTCATAACAAGTAAATAGTTATGAATTACGAAAAAATCAATTATGAGTGTCTTCCTTGAAGAGAAAGTAATAAAAATGTTTTCATAACAAGTAAATAGTTATGAATTACGAAAAAATCAATTATGAGTGTCTTCCTTGAAGAGAAAGTAATAAAAATGTTTTCATAACAAGTAAATAGTTATGAATTACGAAAAAATCAATTATGAGTGTCTTCCTTGAAGAGAAAGTAATAACAATGTTTTCATAACAAGTAAATAGTTAAAAATCACTCAACAAGCCCTTTTGGGCATTATAATAATTGTTATTATTTACTTAGGCAATAAATCGAGAGTGTTTTATGTATAAACAGAATGTTTTCATAACAAGTAAATAGTTAAAAATCGCTCAACAAGCCCTTTTGGGCATTATAATAATTGTTATTATTTACTTAGGCAATAAATCGAGAGTGTTTTATGTATAAACAGAATGTTTTCATAACAAGTAAATAGTTAAAAATCGCTCAACAAGCCCTTTTGGGCATTATAATAATTGTTATTATTCACTTAGGCAATAAATCGAGAGTGTTTTATGTATAAACAGAATGTTTTCATAACAAGTAAATAGTTAAAAATCGCTCAACAAGCCCTTTTGGGCATTATAATAATTGTTATTATTTACTTAGGCAATAAATCGAGAGTGTTTTATGTATAAACAGAATGTTTTCATAACAAGTAAATAGTTAAAAATCGCTCAACAAGCCCTTTTGGGCATTATAATAATTGTTATTATTTACTTAGGCAATAAATCGAGAGTGTTTTATGAATAAACAGAATGTTTTCATAACAAGTAAATAGTTAAAAATCACTCAACAAGCCCTTTTGGGCATTATAATAATTGTTATTATTTACTTAGGCAATAAATCGAGAGTGTTTTATGTATAAACAGAATGTTTTCATAACAAGTAAATAGTTAAAAATCGCTCAACAAGCCCTTTTGGGCATTATAATAATTGTTATTATTTACTTAGGCAATAAATCGAGAGTGTTTTATGAATAAACAGAATGTTTTCATAACAAGTAAATAGTTAAAAATCGCTCAACAAGCCCTTTTGGGCATTATAATAATTGTTATTATTTACTTAGGCAATAAATCGAGAGTGTTTTATGTATAAACAGAATGTTTTCATAACAAGTAAATAGTTAAAAATCGCTCAACAAGCCCTTTTAGGCATTATAATAATTGTTATTATTTACTTAGGCAATAAATCGAGAGTGTTTTATGTATAAACAGAATTTTTCATAACAAGTAAATAGTTAAAAATCGCTCAACAAGCCCTTTTGGGCATTATAATAATTGTTATTATTTACTTAGGCAATAAATCGAGAGTGTTTTATGTATAAACAGAATGTTTTCATAACAAGTAAATAGTTAAAAATCGCTCAACAAGCCCTTTTGGGCATTATAATAATTGTTATTATTTACCTAGGCAATAAATCGAGAGTGTTTTATGTATAAACAGAATGTTTTCATAACAAGTAAATAGTTAAAAATCGCTCAACAAGCCCTTTTGGGCATTATAATAATTGTTATTATTTACTTAGGCAATAAATCGAGAGTGTTTTATGTATAAACAGAATGTTTTCATAATAAGTAAATAGTTAAAAATCGCTCAACAAGCCCTTTTGGGCATTATAATAATTGTTATTATTTACTTAGACAATAAATCGAGAGTGTTTTATGAATAAACAGAATGTTTTCATAACAGATAGCTTACTGCTCTCTCAAAATTGTTATAATTTATTTAGGCAATGAATAACGAGTGTATTTTATAAGTAAATATAAAAGAATGTTTTCATAACAAGTAGCCTGCAATCTGTTCCAAATTGCTATAATTTAAGTAGACAATTAATCGCTTATATATTTCATAAGTCAGATAATATTTGATAAATGAATGAAACCCATGTTTTTCAAATCAGATGTTATTTGATTGTTTATATAATTTTTTACTTTACTATAAGTAAAGTATAGTAATCTTGAAAAAAATGTGTGTGTGTGTGTGCGTGGGTGGGTTTGTGTGTTAGCATTGCTTGTTACCACGCTACGGTCCAGAATCTTTGAGGGATCAAGTTGATTTTTACAGAAAAATGTGTAGATTAGTGTAGATGATCCCAATTGTTTGGGAAGAATTATGCATGACATGAAAGTCATTTTTTTTTTGCCAAAAACCAGTTTTTAAAAAAAAACATTTTTTTTTCCTGAACTGCTACCTCCAGAGTTTTCAAAATTTTTGGCATTATCTTTGAAGTTACAAAGGCAATAAATGGAAAATATATTCTGGATTTTAAAACAACGGGAAATATTTCTTTTTCAATAAAATGTAACACATTTTGACTTATAATTCAAACTCAAAGCTTGTGAGAGCGATACAAGCCATACCGTTTGACGAATCAAAATGAAACTATGCCTATAAATAGAACATCTTGTGGAGAATGTGTTGAGATAATTTTTTCAAAATTACATTCACCATAGGGGCGTTAAAGTAGGATTTCTGTTTTCAGAAACTGTTTTTTTGAAGTGTAAGTTATACACTTACTTGAAGCAGTAAGTCTGTTTATTCCTTAGTTCTGTGTTTGTGATTCATCGTAAAACGTGTATCTATATATATATATATATATATATAAAATAAATTCAAAACGAAGGAAACACACAGAAAGACACAGACATAACTCACATCGAAATATCGATGTAAGTTATGTCTGTGTCTTTCTGTGTATTTCCTTCGTTTTGAATTTATTTTATTTAAAAAAGTCCGCTGGACCGTTTCTTTTAATTGTATATATATATATATATATATATATATATATATATATGCAAGCAGGAGCCATCGCTAGACACACCTCCGAGGAACATGGAAGAAAACTCACCCGCCAGGACCTTGTTCAAAACACCATCATTTTAAAGAAAATTAATGATCCAGCCAGACTGCAAATATATGAAGCCATGAAAATCATGAAGCACAACCCATTAATTAATCGTCAACACACGGGGGTTTCACGCACACTACAGCTACTAGGTGACCAACCACCAGCTACTCGCCAAGCCGACACTCAGTCACCGCCCAGTATTCAGACCAGCAACACCTAAGATATGTATATGAGACAAAATGTCGTAGGAAGAATCAGAATGAAGAAAAATAAGCTCTGACACCTCCTAGATTATATAGGTGTCAGATATATACATTTCTACATTGTAATTTCACATGTTTATGTGACATCTTTGTATATATGTATATATAACAATACAAAGAGAGAAAAACATGGATAAAGACATACTACACTTACTACTATATTTCGATCAACGTCTTCATATATATATATATATATATATAAATATTGATAGTTTTCTTTTTTTTTTTTTCCCAAATTTATGAATGTTTGATTTTTGAATGATTGTATTATTTCTTATATTTCCTCTGTTTTTGTAGGCCTATGAAAAAGGTTTTAAATAAAGACCGAACCGTTAGCAATGAGAGTTTAATTTGAACCTAAAGAACTGACCGAGTCCCGATAAACTATAGTTTTGTATATATATATATATATATAACAGATTCAATAATATATCGACCGTTTGATAGAATAGGTGTGTTCTCTAATCGGGGTTCGGTCAATTTTCCAGGATAAAAAATCAAACTCTCGTTGCCAACGTTTCGGTTTTATTTAAAACCTTTTTCATAGGCCTACAAACAAAGGATAATAAGAAATCACATATCAACATCAAACATATACACAATATGAAAATGTATTGTTACAACTCATGAATATTACAAGCAGAAATATTTCAGAGATACATAAAACAATATTACTTACAGAAGTAAGAATTTTTTAACTAAGAAAATGAAATTTACATTATTTAAAGGAACAACAATGTTAGCCGGACAAAACCTTCGACTAGACTAATAAGATAACATTACAAATAACCTCAACACTGTTCACTCAAGGGAACTAAATAAATCAAATTTCACTAAACCTCAGCACAACACTCCAGAATAAATATTACTTAAATTAGTAATATCACTTCTATGATTAATCGAACTTAGATCCTTTTTAATATATAACATCTCAAGTGTCTTCCTTCTTTGCTCATCTTTTTCTTTTTCTATTATAGTTGTATCTTCAAAATCGAACGTGTGACCCTCGTTTATTGCATGCCCAGCTAAGGCTGTTGCGTTACTTTTATTTGTTCTTATGGAATAATTATGTTGGTACAACCTTTCTTTGAGAAAACGACTAGTTTCACCATAGTAACACTTGTCACAGTCTTTACATTTGATGGCATAAATGAGGTTACTTTGTAACTCCTTCGGTATTTTTTCTTTCAAATTTGAAAATAAAGATTTATTTTTTCTTTTATTATAAAATGCCAGTGTAACTTCAGGTACGTTTCGTTTGAACACTTTTCTAATTGATTGTGATAAGCCCTCAACATAAGGAAATTTGAAATACTTCCTATTTATAACTTCCAGTTCAGCATGATCTTCATTTGAATGTGCTGGTTGCTGTCTTAAATATCTTAACCAATATCGTTCAACTAAGTTCTTCGGATAACAATTTTTCTGTAACAATAATTTCACCCTTTTCTTATTTTCATTTAAAAAACATGGACTACTTATTTCAATAACTTTTTTAACCAAATTTTGGACGCAATTTAATTTTTGGTTTATAGCATGAGAAGAATGGTAGTTCAGGATTCTTGCAGCACTGGTAGGTTTTTTAAACCAATCCGTTAAGATATTGCCATTTTCACCTCTTATAACTTTCACATCTAAGAATGGCAGATTTCCATCTTTCTCTACTTCACAAGTGAATTGTAGACGATTATGAAAAGAATTAAATATATTTAATACATTCTCTTCTTCTCCCTTTTCAATAATTAAAAACAAATCGTCCACATATAATTTAATAAATTTCACCTTCGTACCTAATTTATTGATACTGTTTTCCAATAGTTCAATCATAACTATATTTGCGAGAACTGGTGAAATTGGTGATCCCATTGGTAATCCATATTTTTGTTTATAAATAGTACCATCAAAGGTGAAATACCTTGCTTCACATATAAGGTCCAAATACCTTATATGTGAAGCAAGGTATTTCACCTTTGATGGTACTATTTATAAACAAAAATATGGATTACCAATGGGATCACCAATTTCACCAGTTCTCGCAAATATAGTTATGATTGAACTATTGGAAAACAGTATCAATAAATTAGGTACGAAGGTGAAATTTATTAAATTATATGTGGACGATTTGTTTTTAATTATTGAAAAGGGAGAAGAAGAGAATGTATTAAATATATTTAATTCTTTTCATAATCGTCTACAATTCACTTGTGAAGTAGAGAAAGATGGAAATCTGCCATTCTTAGATGTGAAAGTTATAAGAGGTGAAAATGGCAATATCTTAACGGATTGGTTTAAAAAACCTACCAGTGCTGCAAGAATCCTGAACTACCATTCTTCTCATGCTATAAACCAAAAATTAAATTGCGTCCAAAATTTGGTTAAAAAAGTTATTGAAATAAGTAGTCCATGTTTTTTAAATGAAAATAAGAAAAGGGTGAAATTATTGTTACAGAAAAATTGTTATCCGAAGAACTTAGTTGAACGATATTGGTTAAGATATTTAAGACAGCAACCAGCACATTCAAATGAAGATCATGCTGAACTGGAAGTTATAAATAGGAAGTATTTCAAATTTCCTTATGTTGAGGGCTTATCACAATCAATTAGAAAAGTGTTCAAACGAAACGTACCTGAAGTTACACTGGCATTTTATAATAAAAGAAAAAATAAATCTTTATTTTCAAATTTGAAAGAAAAAATACCGAAGGAGTTACAAAGTAACCTCATTTATGCCATCAAATGTAAAGACTGTGACAAGTGTTACTATGGTGAAACTAGTCGTTTTCTCAAAGAAAGGTTGTACCAACATAATTATTCCATAAGAACAAATAAAAGTCACGCAACAGCCTTAGCTGGGCATGCAATAAACGAGGGTCACACGTTCGATTTTGAAGATACAACTATAATAGAAAAAGAAAAAGATGAGCAAAGAAGGAAGACACTTGAGATGTTATATATTAAAAAGGATCTAAGTTCGATTAATCATAGAAGTGATATTACTAATTTAAGTAATATTTATTCTGGAGTGTTGTGCTGAGGTTTAGTGAAATTTGATTTATTTAGTTCCCTTGAGTGAACAGTGTTGAGGTTATTTGTAATGTTATCTTATTAGTCTAGTCGAAGGTTTTGTCCGGCTAACATTGTTGTTCCTTTAAATAATGTAAATTTCATTTTCTTAGTTAAAAAATTCTTACTTCTGTAAGTAATATTGTTTTATGTATCTCTGAAATATTTCTGCTTGTAATATTCATGAGTTGTAACAATACATTTTCATATTGTGTATATGTTTGATGTTGATATGTGATTTCTTATTATCCTTTGTTTGTAGGCCTATGAAAAAGGTTTTAAATAAAACCGAAACGTTGGCAACGAGAGTTTGATTTTTTATCCTGGAAAATTGACCGAACCCCGATTAGAGAACACACCTATATATATATATATATATATACTTCGAATAAAATGACAGGTCCGTGTGGACAATAAAAACTTTAACACATTGGAAAGAACACAGAAAGACACTACAGAACTCACTTCAATATTTCGACATCCGTCGTCATCGGGAAGAAGTACGAAATACTCGCGTTGAAAAGCAAACTGCTATTCTTTCCTTCTCAAC
Source organism: Hermatobates lingyangjiaoensis (assembly GCA_026182355.1). Classification (NCBI taxonomy): domain Eukaryota; kingdom Metazoa; phylum Arthropoda; class Insecta; order Hemiptera; family Hermatobatidae; genus Hermatobates; species Hermatobates lingyangjiaoensis. Next base: position 124,142 of record JAPFBL010000506.1, read on the forward strand.
AAAGTTGAGTAGCAGTTTGCTTCTCAATGCGAGTACTTCGTACTTCTTTCCGATGACAACGGATGTCGAAGTGAGTTCTGTAGTGTCTGTCTGTGTTCTTTCCTTTGTGTTACACTTTATATATATATGGTACGACAGTCAACACTTTAAGTGTAATCTGACCTGCCGGACTGTTTATCGTTTATTATGGTATATTTATATACATATATATAAAGATTTCACATGAACACGTGAAACAACAATCAATGATCAAACCACAATAAGAAAATGGGAAAACAAGACTAAGATCTTTCAACCGTAACAAGAGGTCTTCGTCAGAGTCAAAAACCCAACTGTTGGGTTTTTGACTCTGACGAAGACCTCTTGTTACGGTTGAAAGATGTTAGTCTTGTTTTCCCATTTTCTTATTGTGGTTTGATCATTGATATATATATATATATATATATATATATATATATATATATTCACTTTTTCGTTGGAAATGCGATCCAAAACGGACAATATAGTTCAATATAGACAAAGAAACATAGAGAAATCAAAAGAACACACTTACAGTCTCTAATTTTCGGTTTGAACCGTCTTCAGGAGAGATAAGAGAGGGAAACCAAATATATAAGTGGTTTCTCTCTCTTATCTCTCCTGAAGACGGTTCAAACCGAAAATTAGAGACTGTAAGTGTGTTCTTTTGATTTCTCTATGTTTCTTTGTCTATATTGAACTATATATATATATATATATGAGCCACCGCTCTGTCTTCTTGCGGGACTCTTCGCTCTTCACACCTCCTGATGACGACGATGGTCGAAATATCGATGTGAGTTATGTCCGTGTCTGTCTGTGTGTTTCCTTCGTTTTGAAATTATTTTATTTAAAAAAGTCCGCTGGACCATTTCTTTTAATTGTATATATATTTAATATAATTATGAAATAAATATATATGTTGTTAGTAGTCTAGAGATTAACATACTCTAAAGGTTAATTTTGGACATTTTACCTGGTTTGCTGTGTTGTGACGCAATAATTTTTTAACAGCAACTGACCCAAGTGGTTTGTGATGTTCATATGTAAATTCTAATAATTCATGCTTCAATCTATAGTTGCTATACTTTACTATAAATAATTAATTTATGTTATATATTTTTTCATACCTTTTTCATTTTATTGGTACCTTTAGATTAAGTGGCTTGTCAATCGTATTTACTGATTCGTAAATAAAATAGTTTTTTATTATATGAAATTAAATTAATTTAATTTATTAGATTCATTCATTAATAGTGATTATATTTGTATGTTTATATATTTGTTACTAATGTTTTCAGGGAGCCAGGGTAGCTCAATTGTAGAGTACTCGTCTTAGGACGTGTAGATCTGGCCTTCGATTTATCCACGCCTGAATACGTCGTCCCTCGGAGATAACGTTAAGCTGTTGGTCTGATAGCTTGCATAATGTCAGGTACAATACAAAAAAAAATTTTTTTTTTCTCTTGAACAAGAAATTTTGCATTAGTTCTAATTTTTATAGAATAGCTATCCAGCATGGCAGGTCAGAGGGGTTCAATGTGACCTCTGACCTTTGATTCATTTACTTGGCAGATGAATATGGGAGGGGTTTTTTTGTGTTTATGTTTTAGCTTATCAAACTAATACTAATTATAATGGTGATATTTAATTATAACAGTAAGAAAAGGAAAATAATACAGACGTATCCGAAAAACCTCTTTGATTTTTGACAATATGTTTTGCACTAGTATAATCTAGTATATCTACTATAATCTAGTATAATCTTGAGAAACATGAGCTTGATGAGGCTTGTTAATTTTTTTATTATTTAGTCTTACATGTGATAAAGGTATACAATAGAACCTTGAGTACGAACATCTCATAGTATGATGATATCTCAATTCACTTTTTGAGTAGCAATACGTAAGAATTTTTGTCTTGTAGACGATTAAAAATTCTTAGAATCATTTAAATATATACTGTAGAACAGGGGTTCTCAACCTTTGTTTCCTTGTGGACCCCCTAAAAGCTACTTGTGGACCCCCTAAAAGCTACTTGTGGACCCCCTAAAAACTACTTGTGGATCCCCACTCCCCCGGATACTTAAAAAATATAATTATACAAATTTATAAATAAATATTTGTTTTTAGGTAATTGAATATCGGTATATAGGTATATATAGGTATTAATTATGAAATAATTTCATTACATTTACAACGCATGCCGAAATACAAAAATCTTTTTAAAACAATAACAAAATATTTCTTTATTAACATTTTATAAAGTACCCTGAAATAAATTGTAACAGAATCAATTTTGAATGTACCATAAAGAGAAGTGCAATAGAAAATGTTAAAACATTGGAACATTTTAACAAACTGACGAGGATATTAGGCCATATATTTTAATCATGTGTGAATATTGTATGGCCAAAGCTTACTACGCTTTGATTTATTTTTGGTTTACTGATGAATTCATTTAAACTTAACATAGAGCTCTAACCACGTGTCATGGACCTTCAGAATACTACTTTTCTCATGGACCCCCAGTAATCCTCTGTGGACCCCTGGGGGTCCATGTGGACCACGTTGAGAACCACTGCTGTAGAACCTTGAGTACGAACATCTCATAGTATGATGATATCTCAATTCGCTTTTTGAGCAGCAATACGTAAGAATTTTTGTCTTGTAAGATGAGTAAATCACTTTCCCTGCACCTTGATGGTCTCCATTTTAGGTTTACTAGCTTAATGAAACATGATTTTATTATTTATGTTAATATATTTTTTTTTTTAAAAATAAACTTAAAAAAGTCATTTTGAAGATAGAACGGATTATTTATAATCTTATATTAATTGCAATGCAAACAATTACTTTGTTTAGTACTTCGTAAAAATTTTTGAATTGCGATGTTTTTTTACTGTATTTGAATATAAGATTATTGAATGGGTAGAGGGTTTAAGTCCATTGATCTATTATAGAATGAATGGGCAATGAATGACACAGTATGTCGATGACATCAGCAAGAAAAAAAAAGAAAAAAGAAAAAAAGTTATTGACTACACGTCTTGAAAACCAGTTGAAAACCAGGAACGAAGTCTTATTGCTATGAAGGAAACACAGCATCATGAACCAAGAGAGGCGGTAAATGATTCCAAGGTCTTTCTTTAGTCACCCACCGATATAGTTAAAGAAGTGAACACTGATTCAAGCCGAATTAAACCACTCCCCCCTCCCCCCGGGGGTAATCATTCAACTTGTTCTTATTTTAATTACTCACCGGTGACGCAATCGTAATTATAAATCAACTTTTATACTTATTAATTAAAATTACAAATAACCTATATTTATTTTACTCGAAACCATTATTCATGTTTAAAAAAAAGAAAAGAAACGGATGATTTAACATCATATTCTGATTTTATATTAATTATAATGACAAACTAAAGATGGATTTAGTTCGACAAATATTTGATTTGATTAGCAATGTATTTCGACCTTCTTTGTCATCATCAGGACACTGTTTTTTTTTTTTTAATATTAATATTAACCCTTTCGCAGTTTTGTATATCATATGTGATATATAGACATGATGATCACATGTTTTGTGCATCATATGTGATACAGAAACATTAATGATTACATGTTTTGTGCATCATATGTGATAAACAAACATGAATGATCACATGTTTTGTGCATCATATATGATTCACAAACATAATGATTACATGTTTTGTGCATCATATATCATAAACAAACATTAATGATTAAATGTTTTGTGCATCATATATGGTATGATACAGAAACATAATGATTACATGTTTTGTCCATTATATGTGATAAACAAACATTAATGATCACATGTTTTGTGCATCATATATAGATTTTATCTAAACTATAGATAAATATAGTTTAGTCAAACCATATATTGGTTAGAATGGTCAAAAATAGATTTTATTTTTAGGAATATTGTTTAAATTCAAATTGTAGAAGGCAGGAAAATTATGGTTATAGAATGAATTAGAGTTTTACCATTTTTTTCATTTTTTAATTATAAAAAAAAATTAATTATGATATATATGAAGAAAAATGCAATTATTATTTTTTTAAGAACCTTCAAGACAGCATATATATATATATATATATATATATATATATATATATATATATATATAAAGATTTCACATAAACACGTGAAATAACAATCAATGATCAAACCACAATAAGAAATGGGAAAACCCCAGTTGGGTTTTTGACTCTGACGAAGACTGCTTGTTGCGGTTGAAAGATCTTAGTCTTGTTTTACCATTTCTTATTGTGGCTTGATAATTGATATATAATATATATATATATATATATATATATATATACAATTAAAAGAAACGGTCCAGCGGACTTTTTTAAAATAAAATAAATTCAACAGACAGAGTACCGCCCTGTCTTCCTGCGGGACTCTTCGCTCTTCGCACCTCCTGATGACGACGATGGTCGAAATATCGATGTGAGTTATGTCTGTGTCTTTCTGTGTGTTTCCTTCGTTTTGAATTTATTATATATATATATATATATATATATATAAACAAAACTAAAGTTTATTCAGTTATTCAGGTACACATTGAACTCTCATTGCCAACGTTTCGGTTTTCATTTAAAACCTTTTTCATAGGCCTATAAAACAGAGGAAATAGTAAGAAATAATTCAATCATTCAAAATGAAGAGTTTAATTTCAACCTGAAGAACTGACCGAGTCCCGATAAACTCAGTTTCGTTTCTATTCCACTGTCAATACTTTTATGAATATTTATATTTATATATTTTTTCCCTCACTGTTTATACATTTTCTTTTTTAAATTTTATTTGCATATTTATTGTTGTCTTCATTATTATTTCGTATTATATATTTTTTAATTTGTTTTATAAATAAATATTGGAGGGATTTCTATTTTTCCTCTCCTCCACTGGGGAGGCAGCATTGCGGTGGTTCCACGAGTTACTCTGGAGGCCAGTAGCAGTTTGCTTCTCAACGCGAGTACTTCATATTTCTTTCTGATGACGACGGATGTGGAAATATCGAAGTGAGTTCTGTAATGATTGCTGTGTTCTTTCCTATTTGTTAAAGTTTATATATATATATATATATATATAAATATATTATAATCAATGATCAAACCACAATAAGAAATGGGAAAACAAGACTAAGATCTTTCAACCGTAACAAGTGGTCTTCGTCAGAGTCAAAAACCCAACTGAAACACTAGATGCACGACCACAGCGGTGATTTTCTCCCACAGCGGTGATTTTCTTCCACTCTTCTGAACTCCTCACCAGATGTTTTCTGCATCTAGTGTTTCAGTTGGGTTTTTTGACTCTGACGAAGATCACTTGTTACGGTTGAAAGATCTTAGTCTTGTTTTCCCATTTCTTATTGTGTTTTGATCATTGATTGTTATTTCACGTGTTTATGTGAAATCTTTTTATATATCTTAATGCATATATATACAAAAAGAAATATTGTTTATTTATTGGGAAATAAAAAAAAAAGGGTAATAAAAAATAAAATAAAAAAAAAACAATGCGTTATATAATCAACTGTATTTATAAAGAATAATTAACTTGAAACAATCACTGACAATGTTCTATTGTTTATAAAAAAAATACAACAAAAAAATTTTGAAATTTACAAATTACGACAAAAAAACAAACAACAAAACAGTGTTCTAATATCATTACAACTATACTGCTTACAGCAGTCATCAGATATATTACAAAGGAATAAGCATATTTTGATTTTAATTATTACATACAAATAAACAAGATTTATTTAATTAATAAACAACTATATTAACAAAAAAAAATTAA
>JAPFBL010000506.1:135000-145000 GCA_026182355.1 Hermatobates lingyangjiaoensis
CTCTAAATCTCTAATGAGTTTAACAATTTTTTAATTACCCTGAAGATGACTGGAAGCCAGTCAAAACATGTCGGTTCCCACTTAATTAACATTCTCCAACGTTTGGAAGAAGGAAAGAAGAAGGTATTCAGAAACTTTGAAAAACTGGTGAAGAAAATGACATCAGCGAAATACGGTCGGTATATATTGGTGTCATCTTCAATAATAATAATAATAATAAATATATATATATACAATTAAAAGAAACGGTCCAGCGGACTTTTTTAAATAAAATATATTCAAAACGAAGGAAACACGCAGAAAGACACAGACAGACATAACTCACATCGATATTTCGACCATCGTCGTCATCAGGAGGTGTGAAGAGCGAAGAGCAAAGACTCCCGCAGGAAGGCAGAGTAGCGACTCAAATTGAGTCAACAATCAATTTAAGTCACTGCTCTGCCTTCCTGTGGGACTCTTCGCTCTTCGCTCTTCACATCTCCTGATGACGCCGATGGTCGAAATATCGATGTGAGTTATGTCTGTGTCTTTCTGTGTGTTTCCTTCGTTTTGAATTTATTTTATATATATATATATATATATATATATATATATATATATATATGTAGGTGAGCAGCAAATCTTTTAAACATGTTGAATTGAACTACATATATATATATATATATATATATATATATATATATATATATATTTTTACGATATAAGTATATAAGAACTAACAAATATATATATATATATATATATATAAACTATATTGAATTATATATATATATATATATATATATATATAATTCAATATATATATATTGAATATATTATAAAAAATATAAGATATATTTTTTATACAAAGAAATTATAAAAAAAAGTACACGAATCATTTTTAGAAAGGTTTATTAAAGTACATGATTCAACTTTATTTAAAAGAAGGCTAAATTAAAAAGAGTATTTAAAGTAGAAGCTATAGATTAAAATCTAAAACACTTTTAACAAGTCAAAACTAACTTTAAGAATTATAAACTTATATAAAGACATGATTTCCTAGCTGATATTAAAAAAAAAAAATACTACCTTTTTCGATTTATTTGTGAATTATCGTAGTCTTATCTTTTGTTAGAGTAGAGAGACCTGTTTCATTTCCCCAAACATTTAAAGAGTGTGACATAATATCCGAGCTAATTGCACAAGTTCGATTATAATTATCAAACTTAATTACTTGTTACATAATGCTTTGTAATGAAATTATGTTTTTGAACAGAAGAACTCTCTATTCGTAGGAATGGCTATATAAAGTATATGACTCGTTCAATCCATAGTAATACTGAATCCGCTTTTTTTTTATCATTTCACAAAATTTTTATGTTAAAAAACCACATGGATAACCTCTGGTACTTTGCACTAAAGATAGCGCATAAAATAGCACATAAAAAATGTGAAAAGTTAACAAGAAAATGACAAATGGAAGAGGAAAGGTTTAGGGTTTTTAAATTTATTTATAAACTTAAAAAATGAAAAAATTAATTAAAAAATAAAAAACTTAAAAAATAAAAATGTATTTTTACTGCCTTGAAGTACAGGTTTTTTTTTTTTTTTAAATAAACTTTACCATTGAATTTCAATACTAATAGTGACTGAGGGAGGTTTGGAAACATAAAAGTTGTGAAATTGGTAACACTGGCAAGTGGTTAGCCTAATAGTGGTTAGGGTAGACATATGAGAAGGCAGGATAGCCAGGCTATTCTCTGCCTCACCTTCCTTTAAATCACAATCATCAAATACAAGTGGATACAGTTAGTTTATGTTTATTATACATTAAAATACGTAATAATAATATTGTTTATGCATAATAAAGGTATAGTTTGTTTAAGATAACTAAATTGGAGTACCCTAGGCTACTCGGTCTCACTCTGCCCTCATTGTGAATTACCAATACCCGGATGATTATTTATGCTATTCGTAACAAAAAAAAAAGTACGGAAACTTGAAAATACGTAAATTTGATTTTTGAAGTACGTTAAATTGAGGGTTGAGAAGTGTACTTTAGTTTTAAGAGATATAAAATAATATATCCTAATTTTTTTTTGTTTTGTTTTGGCATAATGAAAATTAATTTGATACGAAAACATATAATAAAGGCACAGTTTGCATAAGCTAACAAAATTAAAGTATCCTAGACTACTCTGTCTTACTCTGCTCTCGTTACCATCATCAGGGGAATTACCAATACCCCTGATGATAATTACATGAATATAATTATCTATCTTTTGATGAATAGATGAAAAAGTTAGCCTGCTAATATTATTCCCGATAGAATCAAGTTTTTAACTGGGATGAAAAAGGTACGAAAACTTGAAAAATTACGGAAATTTGAAAGTACAGAAATTTGATTTTTGTAGTACGGAAATTTTGAAAGTACAGAAATTTGATCTTTGTAGTAAGGAAATTTGATTTTTGTAGTACGGGAATTTGAAAATACGGAAATTTGATTTTTGTAGTAAGGAAATTTGAGACTACGGAAATTTGAAAGTATGGAAATTTGATTTTTGTAGTACGGGAATTTGAAAATACGGAAATTTGATTTTTGTAGTAAGGAAATTTGAGACTACGGAAATTTGATTTTTGTAGTACGGGAATTTGAAAATACGGAAATTTGATTTTTGTAGTAAGGAAATTTGAGACTACGGAAATTTGAAAGTATGGAAATTTGATTTTTGTAGTACGGGAATTTGAAAATACGGAAATTTGATTTTTGTAGTAAGGAAATTTGAGACTACGGAAATTTGAAAGTATGGAAATTTGATTTTTGTGATACGGAAATTTGATTTTTCTAGTACAGAAATTTGAAAGTACGGAAATTTGATTTTTGTAGTAAGGAAATTTGAAAGTATGGAAATTTGATTTTTGTGGTATGGAAATTTGATTTTTCTAATACAGAAATTTGAAAGTACGGAAATTTGATTTTTGTAGTACGAAAATTTAAAATTAAGGAAATTTAATTTTTGTAGTACGGAAATTTGATTTTTGTATTACGGAAATTTGATTATTGTAGTACGGAAATTTGATTTTTGTAGTAAGGAAATTTGAGACTACGGAAATTTGAAAGTATGGAAATTTGATTTTTCTAGTACAGAAATTTGAAAGTACGGAAATTTGATTTTTGTAGTACGGAAATTTGAAAGTACGGAAATTTGATTTTTGTAGTACGGAAATTTGATTTTTGTGTACGGAAATTTCATTTATGTAGTACGGAAATTTGATTTTTGTAGTACGGAAAATCGAGGGTCGGTCAAGTGACTTTAAGTTTTAAGAGATATAAAATAATATGATATCCAATTTTATTTTGGCATACTAAAAAATTAGTGTGATACGAAAATATATACATTTATCTTTACTGGTCAGTGGCAATTTTTTTTTCAGATATTTAACTTTAAGAGTTATGAAATATGTTCTAAAACATTATTATTATTTGGCATAATGAAAAACGGTGCGGTACGATTTCTGGATAAACGTTTACCCACTACTGAACAAAGAAACGGTTTTTGTTATAGATCAATTTTCTTATTCCTCACTCGTTCCAAAAATGTACAAAAATGTACTATCTATACAATAAATTGTATAAAAATACATTAAAATCATTAGTTGTACCATCCGTAATTGTGTGGTATTTACTCATTCTGAGGTAAAATGGATAAACAAAAACAAAAGTCTCCACACAAAAATGAAGTTTTATTCAACAAACAACAACAACGCGTTTTGAACACTTTGTGTTCATCATCAGGAAGACAAAGTGTTCGAAACGTTGTTGTTCGAAACGCGTTGTTGAATAAAACTTCATTTGTGTGGAGACTTTTGTTTTGTTTATCCATTTTACCTCAGAAATATACATTATATGTCACAGAATGACCAACATCAAAACAAACCAAATCTTTATTTATTGGAAAAAAAAACTCAAATAGTTAATATTTTTTTTTTTAGCATAATGAAAAAAAAAATTATTGTACGAATTCATATATATTTACCATCAACTGAACAAAAGAAGCTATTTGGCTATACACGAGTTTCTATTGCATACTAATGTACAAACTATACAATAAATATTGTATAAATATACATTATAAGACACAAAATAATACAAAAAAATACAACCATGTTACATTTATAGAGTAAAATTCAAATAAGTGAAAAAAAAAAAGAAATCCCAAATTAATAAGGAGAACAGGCACAGCCGTAGCGTAAATATAATAAAGCAAAATTCAATTTAAAAACACGTTTTGAATGCGAAAAAAAAATTAATTAATTATTATCTAAAATCGTATTATTTTATTGTTAATACAAAAATTATAATAAATATTACTTATCGATGAATGATGTTATCATTCTAATTTTTTAAGTGTCATTAAAGTGATTGATTGCCTATCCTTTTTTTTTAGGATTTTTAGGATATTAATCCTTTAAAAGTGTTTTTGATTTAGAACTGAAATACTGAAGTTGTCGTTGCATTTTTTTTTTTAAAAACGTAAGACTTCTTCTATTGGATGTTCCTCCCCTCTGTTCAGTGGTTTTTTGAAATGTTAACGAGTTGTTATTTTCAAAATAATGCAATGTATATTATCAGAGAATAATATTTATTAAGCCAAATTTTTCGTTTTATAGATATACAGTAATCCCTCGTTAGTTCGCGGTTTAGTTTTCGCAGGTTCAGTGTTTCGCGGGGTACTGAAATGTTAAATTTAAAATTAAAGAAAATATAAAAAAACATTCAACTGTAATTGCAGTAAAAAATAAATAAAGTACAACTCGTAATGAAAAGGTACAGTAGTTAGTATTAGAGAAGAAAATATACAGGATTCTTCTTGTACGATGGAGAAAGATATCAAACAACCAGTGACTTGCTGAGTCAGAATATATATTCTACAGTATTAAATTAAAGGCTAATAAAAGTTATTAAAAAATATTCAATAAGGACTAAAAATTAATGAAAAATATTAAAACATAATCAATTGTAACAAGAGAATAATTAAAATATCAAAACGTAGGCCTTTTCATCTGTAAATTAAAATAAAGGATAGTTACGAATTTTTTTATTTTATTTACTTGCATTATTATTTACTGTACAATGCATTAAGGGTATAATTCTCTTTCTCTCTTATAGTCGGTAAAGACGTAATTTTTTTTTTATTAATTATTTCTTATTTTTTTCTTTTTGTTTTTCATTTTTATTTACAACACAGCACAGTATTCAGTAAGGTCAGGATTCTCTCTCTGTTGGAAAGGTCGTTGTTTGAGCTTTAGAGGCTTTTATAAAGGCGCGTATATTATTCGCGGGTTTTCGCTTTTCGCGGGTGTCTTCGGTCCCCATTACCCGCGAAAAGTGAGGGATTACTATATATGCTATTCTTCATTCATTTTTAACAGATTTCATGCCAAATGTGAATTTCAATGCTTTAAAATGTTACCTATAAGACAGTTGGACTGTCGCATAGCTGCACCTATACGACAGTTACACAATTACCTATATGACAGATGAACTGTCGTATAGGCAATTGTGAAAAGCATTATTGCCGATCTTCTCAGTTTTACAGTTTTCTAATATTTTTAATATAATGAAAAAATGAAAGAAATTAGATTCCAAACAAATAATTATGATAAAAAAAAACAACATATTTCGAACAGTTAGTGTTCTTCTTCAGGTTACATCTGCTTATAAAGATAATGGAAAAGGTAAATAGATACAAAAGTTATGCTTCTAATATTGTTCCTAACCTTAGCAGTCTTTTTTCTTTGACCTTTCGATCGGTTTGTGTTCTTCTTCAGGTTACAATTACTTTTAATGATAATACTTGAAATAAATAGATGCACAAGTTATACTGCTAATATCATTCATAGCGTTAACAGCTTTACTTGTTTTTGACGTTTCGAAACAGTTAATGTTCTTCTTCAGATGACATCTGATTGTAAAGATAATGCGAGAGATAAATAGATTCAAAAATGATGCTGTTAATATTGTTCCTAACCTTAGCAGCTTTTCTTCTTTGACGTTTCGAACATTAGTGTTCTTCTTCAGGTTACATTTACTTCTTAATAATAATACAAGAGATAAATAGATGCACAAGTTATGCTGCTAATATCATTCATAGCGTTAACAGCTTTACTTGTTTTTGACGTTTCGAACAGTTAGTGTTCTTCTTCAGATGACATCTGCTTGTAAAGATAATGCGAGAGATAAATAGATTCAAAAATGATGCTGTTAATATTGTTCCTAACCTTAGCAGCTTTTCTTCTTTGACGTTTCGAACTTTAGTGTTCTTCTTCAGGTTACATTAACTTCTTAATAATAATACAAGAGATAAATAGATGCACAAGTTATACTGCTAATATCATTCATAGCCTTAACAACTTTCCTTTTTTTTTTTGACGTTTCGAAACAGTTAATGTTCTTCTTCAGATGACATCTGATTGTAAAGATAATGCGAGAGATAAATAGATTCAAAAATGATGCTGTTAATATTGTTCCTAACCTTAGCAGCTTTTCTTCTTTGACGTTTCGAACTTTAGTGTTCTTCTTCAGGTTACATTTACTTCTTAATAATAATACAAGAGATAAATAGATGCACAAGTTATGCTGCTAATATCATTCATAGCCTTAACAACTTTCCTTTTTTTTTGACGTTTCAAACAGTTAGTGTTCTTCTTCAGGTTACATCTGCTTATAAGGATAATGAAAGAGATAAATAGATACAAAAGTTATGCTTCTAATATTGTTCCTAACCTTAGCAGGCTTTCTTCTTTGACCTTTCGATCGGTTTGTGTTCTTCTTCAGGTTACAATTACTTTTAATGATAATACTTGAAATAAATAGATGCACAAGTTATACTGCTAATATCATTCATAGCCTTAACAACTTTCCTTTTTTTTTTTGACGTTTCAAACAGTCAGTGTTCTTCTTCAGGTTACATTTACTTTTTAATGATAAATAGATGCAAAAGATAACCTGCTAATATCATTCCTAGGCTTAGTACAGCTTTCCTTCACCTATGTTTATTATAAGCAGTTTTAAACTGATAGAGAGGACACTAGGGGTTGTCTCGTTGTTGTTTTTTTTTCATAAAATTTATTTTTGTGAAGGCTATTTTCTTTTTTTTTTTTTTTTCAGTTATGGATTAATATCAAAAAGTAGCTGATTACATAAGGAATGATTATTAAATAAAGAATGGATATTCCTATTTTTCTAGCCAGTAGCACACCTGGTTTTGCTATCCAGGTCGGTCGTAAAATTTTCAGGCCCCCCCCCCCCCCCGGATGACAGTTGATAATCTGTGATAACCTTCAAAATTCTAGAAAGTCCACAAAATATTTATTTTCATAAAATTACAATGAAGGATATTAACTGTTATTAGTTTCCAGATTTTCATCTTATAACAATAGTCGTACACATACACAAAGAATGTTTATATATTTAACACTTTTTTTCTCTTTTTTTATCGAGGTTATGTCTAGCTTAAATAATACAACACCTTTATGCCGACGTTTCGACCATACATTTAGACATCTTCAGAGCTTGGTATTTTTCTATTGTAAAGGTGTTGTATTATTGAAGCAAGACCAAACCTGGATATAAAGGTGGTAGCATTATTGAAGCTAGAACAAACCTCGATAAAAAAAGAAAAATAATGTTAATATATATATGATCGAGAAAAGAAAAACATTCAATTATATGTTTACATGTATAAGAACTACAGTCAGAAAGAAAACAAACAATTTTTCAAAACAAAAACGTATAATTCAAATTATAAAAAAAAAACTTGTTGAATAGAATTAACCGGATACGCAAAGAAATATAAGAAACTTACAAACATTTTTAAAAAACTAGTTTTAAAAAAATTTACAATTTTTTTTAGTTTCAAATATTACAGTTGAAAATATCTATTTAAAAACAGTATTACATACATAAAAATAATTCCAATTACATAACAATTTGGTATAAAATTTGAAATTTTTTTTGTTAGCTTTTATTATTTTAATTTCTTTATTTTCTAATTTATACCACCTCGTTGGTACGTGTCTCTCCCGCCTCCCTTGCTACGTCACTGATTATATTATATAATAGTATAATATACTTGTATATACAAGTGACAATATACAAGTGACGTATATACGTCACTGATTATATACGTGATTTAGTGACAGAGAATGAGTATTAAATAAAGAATGGATATTTCTAGTTTGTTACCCAGTGGCGTAGCAACTATTTTTGCTGCCCGGGAACATCGTAAGACTCGACCCCCCCCTCCCCCTCCCCCCCCCCCAGGAAAGAATTAGTCGACTAGTTTGCTTAGTCTATGCTAGGCCCACTGAAATATCGTTGAATGATTTAATGGTGTTGAAGAGGACAGCATGGTTGTAGGTGATAAGAAGATAGGTTGGTAGTAAACGAGTATCTATGTTGTTTATGAATACGACTGGGGACAGGTACACGAGCATTTAGTAACGACTGGATACTGTACCTTTATCCAACGACAAGCCTGCCCATGAGGACAGTGCCAACGAAGCAAAGTCTTGTGTTGTGAATGAGCTGGCCGGCATTTCATGCCTGGTGGGACTGAGCAAGACCGGCGAGGACCTGTTGGACAGTGGCCTTCTCTGAGATATCTTGGCCAAAAGCGTGAGCCTAAGTCTCGCCACCGGTGTGCAACAGGACAGGAGGTCAGTGCCCAAAGGACTTGGACTAGCTTTCGGCGAAGCTTTGCGCTGACTTTGGTGGCTAAAGGTGCTGAGCCTTCTGTTAATCGTAGCCAGGATGTCTCCAGCTCTGCTAGGTGTTCTGGCATTGTGCCTACTGGAACTAGCCTTCCTTTCCGGTTCCGTCTGAAACGCAACATCAAATCCAAACAATTACATATATATATATATATATATATATATATATATATATATATATATATAAAAAGAGTTCACATAAACACGTGAAATAACAATCAATGATCAAACCACAATAAGAAAAAGGGAAAACAAGACTAAGATCTTTCAACCGAAACAAGCGGTCTTCGTCAGAGTCGCTTCTGACTCAGACGAACCCAATGCCAAACAATTACATATATATATATTAATTTTTATATATATATATATTTTGTAATTTTTTTGACGGTTGAGGTCCAATGATTTTAAATTAGTCCTTTTTCCTACGTTTCAACATATATTTATGTCATCTTCAGGGCTACAACATGATTAACATAGACACCCTGAAGATGACATAAATATATGTCGAAACGTCGGCAAAAGGACTAGTTTAAAATCATTGGACCTCAACCCTCAAAAAAATTACATCATATAAATATTGGGTCAAGAAAACAAATCATGATGTATAAATATATATATATATATATAAAGATTTCACATAAACACGTGAAATAACAATCAATGATCAAACCACAAAAAGAAAATGGGAAAACAAGACTAAGATCTTTCAACCATAACTAAATTTATTACCTATGAAAAATCGATGCTGTTAAGAAATATTATTGAATCGTCTCTAATTAAATTTAATAAATCAAATATTATAAACATTAGTAATGGTCTCTTCAAACTTGATACTTTCGTTACGAGGGCAATAGCCTCTTCTAAGAGGGTTGACAGCTAGCGGATAGTTTTTTTACTCTTTCTTACTGTACTCCTTTGTTTCCCCAAACATCCCTTTCTGGACATTAGTCTGACCCTAAACTAATTTAACCTAACATAACCTAATCGAAACTTATTTATCTATTAAATATTTATCATATAAATATAATTGATATTAGGTTAGGTTAGGTTAGGTTGCAGTGGCAGTTCCACAAGGGAACACACGTAGGCCGAGCATTGGCTCTTTGTGATACCACACAATGAAGATTGATTCTACAATGGGAGTCCTAAATTTTGCCTAACTCAAATGTATTTAGAGTAGAGGGATCTTTAACGAGTACCTGACATCGTACAGGCTCGGGACCGATAGTTTAACGACGCGCTC
>JAPFBL010000506.1:150000-199318 GCA_026182355.1 Hermatobates lingyangjiaoensis
GACTAAAAGCTGGACCCTTACCTGTTTTGACTTTATATGTGTTCTTAAGCCTTTCGACCATATAACCTGTGTTGACCTTTATACGCACCAAGCCATATTTCAGGCCATATCGTTTTTAAATCAAGTCAGGTTGTCTTTTTACGATTTCCCCTTTAGCCGTCCGATGTTCACAAGACGACGCCCAAGGTGGACCACGCGGAGGCGGGCAACTCGATACTATTCGCGCAACAGTATATTTTACATCGCAAAACGGTTACACTGGGTACGAATGATATTTCGGAGCAAACGGAAGATCCCACGTAACATAACTAGGTCAGAGGTTGTTTTATACATTATAAATTTACTTTTTTCTTTTTTTTTTAAAAAAAAAATAACATATAACCAGCCATATAACCACAAAAAAATAAAATCAGGCCGACTAGTTTAACGTGCTACCCTTTAGCCACTTTAGATTACTCCAAAGTGCCCGAGGTGACCACGCGGAGGCAGGCCTGCACGATACTACGGCGCGCATCAACACTTACTTAACGCATCAGTATCAGGTCAGCGTACTCAAATCGGAGAAAAAAAAACAATTTGACTGATAATTAACTTATAACCTTACCAACAGAGAAAAAAAAAGGGGGGGGGGTTTCATTCTCGACCTTACCATTGAGTACGGTCATTCAATTGGTAGACCTGATTCCGATGTCCCTATAGGTCAAAACCCGCGAGGGTGGGCAACAGGTTACATTTGATAATGTAGTATAGCTAGCAGGATTAAGGTTTTACGGCTGCTGACCATACCAGTAGTCAAGGCAGGCTCAGTGAGTTTCTTAAATCCGGAAAGCCCGCGAGGGTGGGCAACAGGTTACATTTGATAATGTAGTATAGCTAGCAGGATTAAGGTTTTAAGGCTACTGACCCTACCTGTAGTCAAGGCAGGCTCAGTGAGTTTCTTAAATCCGGAAAGCCCGCGAGGGTGGGCAACAGGTTACATTTGATAATGTAGTATAGCTAGCAGGATTAAGGTTTTAAGGCTACTGACCCTACCTGTAGTCAAGGCAGGCTCAATGAGTTTCTTAAATCCGGAAAGCCCGCGAGGGTCGGCAACAGGTTACATTTGATAATGTAGTATAGCTAGCAGGATTAAGGTTTTAAGGCTACTGACCCTACCTGTAGTCAAGGCAGGCTCAGTGAATTTCTTAAATCCGGAAAGCCCGCGAGGGTGGGCAACAGGTTACATTTGATAATGTAGTATAGCTAACAGGATTAAGGTTTTACGGCTGCTGACCCTACCTGTAGTCAAGGCAGGCTCAGTGAGTTTCTTAAATCCGGAAAGCCCGCGAGGGTGGGCAACAGGTTACATTTGATAATGTAGTATAGCTAGCAGGATTAAGGTTTTACGGCTACTGACCCTACCTGTAGTCAAGGCAGGCTCAGTGAGTTTCTTAAATCCGGAAAGCCCGCGAGGGTCGGCAACAGGTTACATTTGATAATGTAGTATAGCTAGCAGGATTAAGGTTTTACGGCTACTGACCCTACCTGTAGTCAAGGCAGGCTCAGTGAGTTTCTTAAATCCGGAAAGCCCGCGAGGGTCGGCAACAGGTTACATTTGATAATGTAGTGTATAGCTAGCAGGATTAAGGTTTACGGCTACTGACCCTACCGTAGTCAAGGCAGGCTCAGTGAGTTTCTTAAATCCGGAAAGCCCCGAGGGTCGGCAACAGGTTACATTTGATAATGTAGTATAGCTAGCAGGATTAAGGTTTTACGGCTACTGACCCTACCTGTAGTCAAGGCAGGCTCAGTGAGTTTCTTAAATCCGGAAAGCCCGCGAGGGTGGGCAACAGGTTACATTTGATAATGTAGTATAGCTAGCAGGATTAAGGTTTTAAGGCTACTGACCATACCTGTATTCAAGGCAGGCTCAGTGAGTTTCTTAAATCCGGAAAGCCCGCGAGGGTCGGCAACAGGTTACATTTGATAATGTAGTATAGCTAGCAGGATTAAGGTTTTACGGCTACTGACCCTACCTGTAGTCAAGGCAGGCTCAGTGAGTTTCTTAAATCCGGAAAGCCCGCGAGGGTCGGCAACAGGTTACATTTGATAATGTAGTATAGCTAGCAGGATTAAGGTTTTACGGCTACTGACCCTACCTGTAGTCAAGGCAGGCTCAGTGAGTTTCTTAAATCCGGAAAGCCCGCGAGGGTCGGCAACAGGTTACATTTGATAATGTAGTATAGCTAGCAGGATTAAGGTTTTACGGCTACTGACTATACCTGTAGTCAAGGCAGGCTCAGTGAGTTTCTTAAATCCGGAAAGCCCGCGAGGGTCGGCAACAGGTTACATTTGATAATGTAGTATAGCTAGCAGGATTAAGGTTTTACGGCTACTGACCCTACCTGTAGTCAAGGCAGGCTCAGTGAGTTTCTTAAATCCGGAAAGCCCGCGAGGGTCGGCAACAGGTTACATTTGATAATGTAGTATAGCTAGCAGGATTAAGGTTTTACGGCTACTGACCATACCTGTATTCAAGGCAGGTTCAGTGGGTTTATAAATCCGGAGTTCTACACAAGAAATCTTGAAATATTTTCCATGTCAGGGTGGTGAAAAGCCTATAAAGAATTTCTTCGGGTTTCCGTATACCATGCCGTTCGTTGGTTGGCTCGTGATAGCTGTGGTACCTAACACAGGAATGGAAGACTCCCTAGGGAGTCACCTCTATATTCCTTATAGAGAAGACTCCCTAGGTAGTCACCTCTACATTCCTTATAGAGAAGACTCCCTAGGTAGTCACCTCTATATTCCTTATAGAGAAGACTCCCTAGGTAGTCACCTCTATATTCCTTATAGAGAAGACTCCCTAGGTAGTCACCTCTATATTCCTTATAGAGAAGACTCCTTAGAGAGTCACCTCTATATTCCTTATAGAGAAGACTCCCTAGGGAGTCACCTCTATATTGCTTATAGAGAAGACTCCCTAGAGAGTCACCTCTATATTCCTTATAGAGAAGACTCCCTAGGGAGTCACCTCTATATTCCTTATAGAGAAGACTCCCTAGAGAGTCACCTCTATATTCCTTATAGAGAAGACTCCCTAGGGAGTCACCTCTATATTCCTTATAGAGAAGACTCCCTAGGGAGTCACCTCTATATTCCTTATAGAGAAGACTCCCTAGGGAGTCACCTCTATATTCCTTATAGAGAAGACTCCCTAGGGAGTCACCTCTATATTCCTTATAGAGAAGACTCCCTAGGGAGTCACCTCTATATTCCTTATAGAGAAGACTTCCTAGGGAGTCGCCTCTATATTCCTTATAGAGAAGACTTCCTAGGGAGTCGCCTCTATATTCCTTATAGAGAAGACTTCCTAGGGAGTCACCTCTATATTCCTTATAGAGAAGACTCCCTAGGGAGTCACCTCTATATTCCTTATAGAGAAGACTTCCTAGGGAGTCACCTCTATATTCCTTATAGAGAAGACTCCCTAGGGAGTCACCTCTACTTTCCTTACAGAGGTGGTAGAAATAGACATATACAATGCGACATTGAAACAGATCTTAATAATATTCAACTTAGAATATTAAATTGATTTTATTTTATTTTTAAAAAATAAAATAAATACGACAGATTATGTAAACGAAGCAATATTGGTTATTTATTTTATTTATACTCTTAACTGAGTTATTATTACCATTTTTTTTAATACTTTTTAAAAGTGAATTCATTAAGCGTATTTTTTTTTTTTAATGGAACGAGTTTAAATTGTTGAAACATGGCATAAGTTGAGTAGTTGAGTGTGAATTATTGTTTATGCATAATTTGAAGTTATACGTACTCATACTCACATACACACACGCACACACACACACACACACACACACACACACACACACACACTCATACACAAACACACACACATACACACACACACACACACACACACACACACACTCACTCATACACAAACACACACACATACACACACACACACACACACACACACACACACACACACACACACACACACACACACACACACTCACTCACTCACTCACTCACTCACTCACTCACTCACAGACATCATCGAAAAAGCATCATAAAAGGACTTTGGGAGTCCCAAAACATGTAAATCCGTAAAAATTTCGGAATCAAATTTAATTAATGACTATACTTGGCTTATAATAATATATATATATATATATATATACACGAGTTCGAGATTAACAAAGAGCAACACACAAAGTAGGGAAACACACTTACAGACTCAAATTTTCGGGTAATCCGTCTTCAGGAGAAAAGAGAATGGGAGACCAAGCACGTTGTAGACGCAACGGCAAGTAACCAACCAGGTTACTTGGTTACTTGCCGTTTCGTCTACAACGTGCTTGGTCTCCCATTCTCTTTTCTCCTGAAGACGGATTACCCGAAAATTTGAGTCTGTAAGTGTGTTTCCCTACTTTGTGTGTTGCTCTTTGTTAATCTCGAACTCGTATTGTGTCCAGTTTGGATCGTATTTCGTTTTATCAGTGTATATATATATATAATGTTCTTGGGAGCCTCAAGAACATGATATCAGAACAGAACAAGATAGAAGATTATTTGGAGAGATGAAAAGAAAAAGAAAACAAATCATAGAGATGTTTGAAGGAAGAAGAAACAAAGACAGGAAACGTTATATCTAACCATCCATGACTTACCCCCCCCCCCCCCCTCACCATCCCCTCAAACATGCAAGTCACTATAAATAAGGCTTTATTGAGGTCCAATACATCTAGCGACACCATACACAACTAAACGGCTTCTTCTTATTTGCAAATTTATATTTCAAACATTATACAGCTCTTTTGTGTGTTTTGTATGGTTGTGGGCTAAATGCGATGTAAATTTACCTTTTTTGTTTTGTTTTTTTATTTCCTAGGTACGTAATTCCCTTAAAAATAACATTGACATTGATGTGTCGATAACTTCTCACAACTTTCGATTCTAAAACACAATTTCATTTCGTTTCTTATATCAATATAAGAAATCAAAATTTTCCAATCACTATTTATAATGTATCAGTTTTTTATATATATTATATATATATATATATATCCACTTAAAATTAAAAAAAACGATCCAAACTGGACGCAAATCAGTTCACAAACGAAGAAAAGCAACACACAGAGAAAGAGACACACTTACAAACTCAAATTTTCGGATGATCATTTTCGGAGAAACATTCTCTCTTTTCTCCTGAAGACGGATCATCCGAAAATTTGAGTTTGTAGATGTGTCTCTTTCTCTGTGTGTTGCTTTTCTTCGTTTGTGAACTGATATATATATATATATATATATATATATATGATCAAACCACAATAAGAAAATGGGAAAACAAGACTAAGATCTTAGTCTTGTTTTACCATTTTCTTATTGAGGTTTAATCATTGATTGTTATTTCACGTGTTTATGTGAAATAGGAAAATATGAATAAAATATAAATAATAGGAAACACAATATGAAATAGGAAAAAAAGACAACCACAACACGAGGTTTTCGTCAGAGTCACAAACCCAACTGACTGACCAACTGACATATATAATATATAATTTATATAATATTATATATTATATATATGTATAATATTATATAACAGATTCAATAATATAAAAAGCTTTCACATAAACACGTGAAATAACAATCAATGATCAAACCACAATAAGAAATGGGAAAACAAGACTAAGATCTTTCAACCGTAACAAGCGGTCTTCGTCAGAGTCAAAAACCCAACTGACTCTGACTCAGTTGGGTTTTTGACTCTGACGAAGACCGCTTGTTACGGTTGAAAGATCTTAGTCTTGTTTTCCCATTTCTTATTGTGGTTTGATCATTCAATAATATATTGACCGTTTGATAGAATAGGTATGTTCTCTAATCGGGATTCAGTCTATTTTCTAGGATAAAAAATCAAACTCTCGTTGCCAACGTTTCGGTTTTATTTAAAACCTTTTTCATAGGCAGAAGTAAGAATTTTTTAACTAAGAAAATGAAATTTATATTATTTAAAGGAACAACAATGTTAACCGGACAAAACCTTTGACTAGACCAATAAGATAACATTACAAATAACCTGTTTATTTGTTTATACCTATTCTATCAAACGGTCGATATATTATTGAATCTGTTATATATATAAATATTATCAATACATTTTTTAATATGTTTATTTCAAATTAATCTGTTAATTAACATAATTTTATTTATTAATTATTTTTTAGTTATTTAGTAATTTTCTGTTGGATTAAATATTTTTTGATAATAAGTATTTTCTTATTATTATTTGTTTCGTTTTTGTTGTAGGCTTGCACATATTCTGTGAAGGAGCTCAGTTGGATTTCGTCTTCTCGTTGATTTACTTCCTTTTCTGAGGACGACTTTTAGTTGAAAGGATCAAAATATTGAAAGTGAGTCCTAGTGTATAGTTATATCTTGTATTTCTATTTTCAATATAATCGAATGTTTTTCTTATCTCGACCACATATATATTTAATACTATTTTTCTTTTTTATCAATGTTTGGTCTAGCTTCAATAATACAACACCTTTAAGCCGACGTTTCGTCTATATTTGTAGACAGGAAATGTCGGCTTAAAGGTGTTGTATTATTGAAGCCAGATCAAACCTCCATAAAAAAGAAAAATAATATTTTCAATATATATATAGAGTATCAGTTTGCTTCTCAACGCGAGTACTTCGCACTACTTCCCGATGACGACGGATGTCGAAATATCGAAGTAAGTTCTGTAGTGTCTTTCTGTGTTCTTTTCTCTGTGTTAAAGTATATATATATATATATATATATATATATATATATCAGCTCAAAAACGAAGAAAAGCAATACACAGAGAAAGAGATACACTTACAAACTCAAATTTTCGGATGATTCAACAGAAAAGAGAATGGGCGACCAAGCACGCCGGAAACTCAACTTCAGAAAACCCAGGGTTTCCCATTCTCTTTTCTCCTGAAGACGGATTATCCGAAAATTAGAGTTTGTAAGTGTGTCTCTTTCTCTATGTATTGATTTTCTTCGTTTTCGAGCTGATTTGCGTCCAGTTTGGATAAATTTTTTCAATTTTTAAGTGAAATATATATATATATATATATATATATATTATTGAATTTGATAGCAGATTCTGCATTCACGATTTTCTTACTTACAGCTTCTATTTTGCTTACAATTTTCTTTTGAGAAGGTGATAATTGCCAAAGGAAACTAGCATACGACATTCAGAAGGCTGAATATACCAATATATATATATTGGTATACTTTGGGAGCAGGCCTTCTTTTAAACATATATCATTAAATAACTTGCCAACTTTAAGTCTAGTTTGTTTCTTACATACCTTCTCGAGTTTGTTATATTATTCCTCCATCTTTCCGGTACCATATAAATCAACTCACCGAATGATTTGTTTATATTTATATTTTCCATATTTACACAGGGCCGACGTTTCGGTCTACACTGACAATTATCAAGGAATTCTTTTTATAATATTTTTACAATTTTAATAAAATACTTATTTACATTAACAGTCACTTCTCTTCGTTCAAAGATAACTAATAATAAAATATACTTTTAAAATTTACAATCTACCTTAATAAACGTAAACATACCCTTGTGTTAACAGGTTTTTTTCTAAATACCCTAGATGGATTTTACATAACATAGGTTAATTCACTAAATAGTTATTATGTCTTTTTCACGTATTAACTTTAAAATTTTGGAAAAACAATTGGTCTGATCGTTAAGGTTCGGCTTCTTCTCCTTTATACTTAACGATTCAATTATATGCAGCCTCGTATGGTTATTATCTCGATATAATACTTCACTGTTGTCAGGAAGTTGGCAAGTCATATAATTATATATATATATATATATATATATATATATATATATATATATATATATATATATACAATTAAAAGAAACGGTCCAGCGGACTTTTTTACAATAAAATAAAAAACGAAGGAAACACACAGAAAGACACAGACATAACTCACATCGATATTTCGACAATCGTCGTCATCAGGAGGTGCGAAGAGCGAAGAGCGAAGAGTCCCGCAGGAAGACAGGGCGGTACTGGTACCGCCAGTACCGCCCTGTCTTCCTGCGGGACTATTCGCTCTTCGCTCTTCGCACCTCCTGATGACGACGATTGTCGAAATATCGATGTGAGTTATGTCTGTGTCTTTCTGTGTGTTTCCTTCGTTTTTTATTTTATTATATATATATATATATATATATATATATATATATATATATATATATATATATAAAGCTTTCACATAAACACGTGAAATAACAATCAATGATCAAACCACAATAAGAAATGGGAAAACAAGACTAAGATCTTTCAACCGTAACAAGCGGTCTTCGTCAGAGTCAAAAACCCAACTGACTCAGTTGGGTTTTTGACTCTGACGAAGACCGCTTGTTACGGTTGAAAGATCTTAGTCTTGTTTTCCCATTTCTTATTGTGGTTTGTTCATTGATATATATATATATAGTTCAATATAGAAAAAGAAACATAGAGAAATCAAAAGAACACACTTACAGTCTCTAATTTTCGGTTTGAAGCGTCTTCAGAGGAGATAAGCAGTTCCTTTAATGTTATATAATGTTTCTTTTTCTATATTGAACTACTATATTTGTCCGTTTTGGATCGTATTTTCATCGAAAAAGTATATATATATATATAATCTCCAAATATTGTTCTTGACCTCTTCTATTCTATTCTATGTTTTGTTATTGAACGCTAGGTCAAATAAAAGAAAATAAACTCCTTCCTAGGCCGACGTTTCGATGTATTTGTACAATATATATGGTACATCATTTGGTAAATGTATTATAGTTCTTACTCTAATTTTAGCCCCTGAAGATGATGTACAAATACATCGAAACGTCATCCTAGGAAGGAGTTTATTTTCTTTTATTTGACCTAGCCCTCAATAACAAAACATAGAATATATATATATATATATAATAGTTCAATGTGCATAAAGATACTTAGAGGAATCAAAAACACACAGTTACGTTCTAGGTGAACCGTCTTCAGGTGAGATAAGACAGGGAAGCTAGCGCATTGGTCCACAGTTAGTTGGAGACCAAATAATGTTGTCGCATACTCACTCGGTCAAAGACAGCAAGGTAGACAGGAATCAAGTTACAATTAAATTAAGATACAAAATATATATATACCCTAACCTTAAAAGGGCCCACTTGGCTGGCCTACTTGCCAGATCTTAGATCTACCCGCCTTGCTACTACTGCTATATTGTCAGCTCTGGCAAAAAGGGCCCACTTGGCTGGCCTACTTGCCAGATCTTAGATCTACCCGCCTTGCTACTACTACTATATTGTCAGCTCTGGCAAAAAGGGCCCACTTGGCTGGCCTACTTGCCAGATCTTAGATCTACCCGCCTTGCTACTACTACTATATTGTCAGCTCTGGCAAAAAGGGCCCACTTGGCTGGCCTACTTGCCAGATCTTAGATCTACCCGCCTTGCTACTACTGCTATATTGTCAGCTCTGGCAAAAAGGGCCCACTTGGCTGGCCTACTTGCCAGATCTTAGATCTACCCGCCTTGCTACTACTACTATATTGTCAGCTCTGGCAAAAAGGGCCCACTTGGCTGGCCTACTTGCCAGATCTTAGATCTACCCGCCTTGCTACTACTACTATATTGTCAGCTCTGGCAAAAAGGGCCCACTTGGCTGGCCTACTTGCCAGATCTTAGATCTACCCGCCTTGCTACTACTACTATATTGTCAGCTCTGGCAAAAAGGGCCCACTTGGCTGGCCTACTTGCCAGATCTTAGATCTACCCGCCTTGCTACTACTACTATATTGTCAGCTCTGGCAAAAAGGGCCCACTTGGCTGGCCTACTTGCCAGATCTTAGATCTACCCGCCTTGCTACTACTACTATATTGTCAGCTCTGGCAAAAAGGGCCCACTTGGCTGGCCTACTTGCCAGATCTTAGATCTACCCGCCTTGCTACTACTGCTATATTGTCAGCTCTGGCAAAAAGGGCCCACTTGGCTGGCCTACTTGCCAGATCTTAGATCTACCCGCCTTGCTACTACTACTATATTGTCAGCTCTGGCAAAAAGGGCCCACTTGGCTGGCCTACTTGCCAGATCTTAGATCTACCCGCCTTGCTACTACTACTATATTGTCAGCTCTGGCAAAAAGGGCCCACTTGGCTGGCCTACTTGCCAGATCTTAGATCTACCCGCCTTGCTACTACTACTATATTGTCAGCTCTGGCAAAAAGGGCCCACTTGGCTGGCCTACTTGCCAGATCTTAGATCTACCCGCCTTGCTACTACTACTATATTGTCAGCTCTGGCAAAAAGGGCCCACTTGGCTGGCCTACTTGCCAGATCTTAGATCTACCCGCCTTACTACTACTACTATATTGTCAGCTCTGGCAAAAAGGGCCCACTTGGCTGGCCTACTTGCCAGATCTTAGATCTACCCGCCTTGCTACTACTGCTATATTGTCAGCTCTGGCAAAAAGGGCCCACTTGGCTGGCCTACTTGCCAGATCTTAGATCTACCCGCCTTGCTACTACTACTATATTGTCAGCTCTGGCAAAAAGGGCCCACTTGGCTGGCCTACTTGCCAGATCTTAGATCTACCCGCCTTGCTACTACTACTATATTGTCAGCTCTGGCAAAAAGGGCCCACTTGGCTGGCCTACTTGCCAGATCTTAGATCTACCCGCCTTGCTACTACTGCTATATTGTCAGCTCTGGCAAAAAGGGCCCACTTGGCTGGCCTACTTGCCAGATCTTAGATCTACCCGCCTTGCTACTACTACTATATTGTCAGCTCTGGCAAAAAGGGCCCACTTGGCTGGCCTACTTGCCAGATCTTAGATCTACCCGCCTTGCTACTACTACTATATTGTCAGCTCTGGCAAAAAGGGCCCACTTGGCTGGCCTACTTGCCAGATCTTAGATCTACCCGCCTTGCTACTACTACTATATTGTCAGCTCTGGCAAAAAGGGCCCACTTGGCTGGCCTACTTGCCAGATCTTAGATCTACCCGCCTTACTACTACTACTATATTGTCAGCTCTGGCAAAAAGGGCCCACTTGGCTGGCCTACTTGCCAGATCTTAGATCTACCCGCCTTGCTACTACTGCTATATTGTCAGCTCTGGCAAAAAGGGCCCACTTGGCTGGCCTACTTGCCAGATCTTAGATCTACCCGCCTTGCTACTACTACTATATTGTCAGCTCTGGCAAAAAGGGCCCACTTGGCTGGCCTACTTGCCAGATCTTAGATCTACCCGCCTTGCTACTACTACTATATTGTCAGCTCTGGCAAAAAGGGCCCACTTGGCTGGCCTACTTGCCAGATCTTAGATCTACCCGCCTTGCTACTACTGCTATATTGTCAGCTCTGGCAAAAAGGGCCCACTTGGCTGGCCTACTTGCCAGATCTTAGATCTACCCGCCTTACTACTACTACTATATTGTCAGCTCTGGCAAAAAGGGCCCACTTGGCTGGCCTACTTGCCAGATCTTAGATCTACCCGCCTTACTACTACTACTATATTGTCAGCTCTGGCAAAAAGGGCCCACTTGGCTGGCCTACTTGCCAGATCTTAGATCTACCCGCCTTACTACTACTACTACTACTACTACTACTATATATACCCTAATTTAATTTAATTATACATTGTTTTCTTTGACCGAGTGTGTATGTGGCAACATTGGTAGTCCATGGACTACAAAAAAAAAAAAATGAAATCACATAAAAGAACGCATACGTGTATTTTGATTTCCAACTCAGTTGGAATTTGGTTAATTTATGGTTTTCTTATTTCCTCAATTTGTGATTATGATTTTTTTTTTTTTTTTTTTGTTCATAATCAAAATTTTTATGGCGATATTGAACACGTAAGATATAAGAGTGAAAAAAAAAAGTATAAGATATTGTTAATATTAGAAATAGAAAAAACCGTCATACCTCGTAAGTTGATATCGGAGATGTTGGAGCGCTTTCGGATCTTGTCCATCTTCATTCGCAACTAATCTATGGGGCTATTGTCAATCCGATATCTTATTCAAACCATTAACAAAAATAAAAAGAAGACTAGACGGACAGTATGACGAAAAAAAAAGAACTATAAAAGAATTAGACTAGATAATAATTAAAAAAAAATTCAAAAATAACGCCATAAGATGAAATAACAATATTTAGACAGCAGTGGACACAACTATAAAAACCCCTTGACAATAGCCCCATAGATTAGTTACGAACGAAGATGGACAAGATCCGAAAGCGCTCCAACATCTCCGATATCAACTTACGAGGTATGACGGTTTTTTCCTATTTCTAATATTAATCATACTAACCTCAGTGGTAATAACAATATTCATGTATAAGACATTGTTTTGACTAGATATAATAAAGATATTAGAAAAGTATATGATCTTGTTTTGGATTAAGATATATATAGTATAAGAGTAGAAGAAAGAATGCATTGATTGTCGGAAATAGTTGGTTATATAGAATCTAAGCTAATAGCGGAGGCGCGGGGGCGGGGGGGGGGGGTTTAGATTGAGTGTTATAAGCCGGGGCCTTGTGTGGGTGATAAGAGGTGAGGTGGATTGATTAATGCCGATTAGGCGGGAGATAGTATCCTGTCTGTGAGAAGGCATCCTGTGTGATAGAGTGGGAGGGGGGGGGTCGATAGGGCGGGGGGTGGGTGGAGTGGGTGGGAGGGGTAGGGAAGGGTTTTTAAAAAGGATGCGGCTTATTGTTGTAGTGGCGCCGATGCACCGATGATACCGGAGATAATATGAACCCCCCCCCCCCCCCCCACAGCTAACCAATAACAGGAAGTAACTCTCTCTCTATCTACGTTCTTTTAAATTGTCATTTTTTTTAGCGGTTGGCAAAACAAATGTAGGTGATTTACAATATCATTACCCTCACGTCTAAGTATTCTATATACAAGGTTTGAACAAAAAGTAAGTCAAAATAGTGAATTTTTGCAGGCTTTTCTGCACTCTTAAATTTTTAGAGAAGGGGATCTTTAACGAGTATCTGACATCGAACCAAAACCTGGGTAGGTGATTTTCAACATCACGGTCCTCATGTCTATTATTGTATATACGAGGTGTATACGAGGTAACTAGTTGTATATACTCTGTACACTTTTAAAGATTGCGAGTTCTAAAGTCGAGTCTATTTAGAGTAGGGATTTGTAATGACTACCTGACAACGTACCAAAACCTGGGTAGGTGATTTTCAATGTGTTGAATTGGGGACAAAGGTTCACGAGTAGGTTCGTGGTATTAAGTTACAGTCATTTATATTATTAATATGGCCAACCGTCAAACCTTGTAAGATGATCTTGGAGTAGTTGGAGCGCTTTCGGACTTTGTCCATCTTCGATCGCAACTAACCTCAAGTTAGTTGAACCTGACCTTAAGTTAAACTAATCTTAGATTAGTAGTGATCGATGATGGACAACGTCGGAAAGCCCTCCAACGTCCAACGACTCCAAGATCATCATACGAAGTATGACGGTTTGCCATATTAATAATATCATACTAACCTCAGAGGTAATCATATTATTCATGTATTTAGAGTGATTTAGTTATCGTTATTGAGATATTCCAATGTTTAGTTGGAAGCAATTAGTAGTTGGTGTTTTTGGGATATTTTGGTGTTGAGTTGAAGACAGTGAGGTTGTAGTGTTGAAATGTTTTGTCATTCAGTTGTAGGCACTGAGTTTGATGTGTTTGAAATGGTGTTGAGTTGAAGGCAGTGAGGTTGTGGTGTTGAAATGTTTTGTCATTGAGTTGGAGGCACTGAATTTGATGTGTTTGAGATGGTGTTGATTTGAAGATT
Source organism: Hermatobates lingyangjiaoensis (assembly GCA_026182355.1). Lineage (NCBI taxonomy): Eukaryota > Metazoa > Arthropoda > Insecta > Hemiptera > Hermatobatidae > Hermatobates > Hermatobates lingyangjiaoensis. The sequence goes on from JAPFBL010000506.1 coordinate 163,907, forward strand.
GTGAGGTTGTGGTGTTGAAATGTTTTGTCATTGAGTTGGAAGCACTGAGTTTGATGTGTTTGAAATGGTGTTGATTTGAAGATAGTGAGGTTGTGGTGTTGAAATGTTTTGTCATTGAGTTGGAAGCACTGAGTTTGATGTGTTTGAGATGGTGTTGATTTGAAGATAGTGAGGTTGTGGTGTTGAAATGTTTTGTCATTGAGTTGGAAGCACTGAGTTTGATGTGTTTGAAATGGTGTTGATTTGAAGATAGTGAGGTTGTGGTGTTGAAATGTTTTGTCATTGAGTTGGAGGCACTGAGTTTGATGTGTTTGAAATGGTGTTGATTTGAAGATAGTGAGGTTGTGGTGTTGAAATGTTTTGTCATTCAGTTGGAGGCACTGAGTTTGATGTGTTTGAGATGGTGTTGATTTGAAGATAGTGAGGTTGTGGTGTTGAAATGATTTGTCATTGAGTTGGAGGCACTGAGTTTGATGTGTTTGAAATGGTGTTGATTTGAAGATAGTGAGGTTGTGGTGTTGAAATGTTTTGTCATTCAGTTGGAAGCACTGAGTTTGATGTGTTTGAAATGGTGTTGATTTGAAGATTGTGAGGTTGTGGTGTTGAAATGTTTAACTCAATTGAGTTAGAGGTGGTTAGGGGTGGTTAGTAGTGGTTTGAAAGCACTGACTTGGTGTTTTGAGATGTTTTAGTATTGAGTTGGTGTTTTGGTTCAAATATTTCTATTGTAAAGTTGAAGGACGCAAGGTGGGTGGTGTTCAGATGTTCTCATGTTGATATGTTTTACTCTCAAGACATTCTAAACCACATCAAATAAACCATTTTTTTCCTTTTATCCTCAAACACCTCCGTCATATAAGTAACGATACAAGCTGTTACTCTTTACTCATCGCTTTTAACCTATAATTACCAATTCTAATATGTTATTTATTATAACAAAAAAATCTGCATAATTTCTTCATAAAAATTTACGTCGTTTTAGCATCAATTTGAATATGTTTACATTTCCAGGGTACACAGTCCACTCAAAAGATGGATAATTTATTAACAGGTAAATCCACTATCAATAAAAGATGTCATGATCCGGATTAATAATGGATAATTGTATGAAAAATCTATCGTGCGCGGAAGAGAGAAAAAAAAAATTTTTTTTAGAGTGGTTTATGAAGAGAAAAAAAAATTCATTTTTTTTTCCTACTTGTCAGATTTTTTCATATTTTCTGTAGCACCATTAATCTATTTTTGATGTATTTTTTAATGATAGCTGTCTGAATGAGTGGGTGTGTATCAAAAATAAAAAACAACTACAAGCTGCACTGTGTGGTATGTCATAATGTAATTTATAAAAATATACTTAATGCCAAGAACAAAAAAAAAATCGTATATCTTTTAAAACAATATTGAATTACTGGAAAAATACTGTATCATATCTATATATAGCAGAATCTCGTTGTACGAGTTTGATTCGTACCAGACCGAGCTCGTAAATGCAATTTACTCGTATTATGAAACAATTGTTCGTTTGTTTTTTTATAAATATATACTCATTTATGCCAATCAAAAATTATATATCTTTTAGATAGTATAGAAGATTTGAAAAAATACTATATTATCTTTATACAGTAGAATATCGTTGTACGAGTTTGATTCATACCAGACCGAGCTCGTAAATGTGATTTACTCGTAATACGAGGAAATTTTTCGTTTTGAAATTAGTACGAAAATAAATGAGCTGTTCTATCCTCCAAATGCCAGTTTTTAAGTTTATTTTAACAACAGAAAAGGTGCATTTAGAAAAAAAATTCTTTTTTTGTTTAGTAGGAGTTTTTGCTTTGATTTTATTCTGGCCATTAGATAAAAATTTTCGACTAAAATAACAAATGAAGAAATAATATTTAAATTATATATGTTTGAAATAGTGACGTAGCAAGGGTGGAAGGGCTGGAGGGGGGGGGGTTGTCTGCCCCGGGCGACTGCATTTTAAGAGGGTAAAAATAAAAAAAATAGAAAAAAATTATGAAAAAGCTAACCAAAATCTAAAACTTTAAAAAAAATTAATGTTTAAGGTGGAATTGTTTTAATGTTTTATTTTATTGTTTTATATATGTAATACTTTTTTTAAACAGATTTTAAATTTATTTAAAATAAATAAACAAATAATAATAACAAAAAACATAACACATAAATAAATAAAATTAATAAAAAAATAAATATTTTTTGATTAATAACAGATTTATTAATGTTATAAGGTTTTTATTTTTTGTGATGTAGGGTTGTGGAAGCTCGCCTCCGAGTGGTTCACCTCGGGCGTATCTCGGAGGTTTTGTTTGCCCCTATCCTAGGCTAGAGCTTGTAGCTCCCGAGATGCGGCAAAAGAGCTTTCACGTAAAAAAGGCATCAGTCTGTTCTGTTGTTGTTTTCAGCGATATGGGTGAATAAGCTGGGAGCGCTAAATAATGCCAAAACAGGTTAGAGGTGGTCCACCTCGGGCGCTTCTCGGAGGTTTTGTTTGTCTATATCTTCGGCTAGAGCTTGTAGCTCCCGAGATGCGGTGAAAGAGCTTTCACGTAAAAAAGGCATCAGTCTGTTTTTGTTGTTGTTTTCAGCGATATAGCTGAATAAGCTTGGAGCGCTAAAATAATACCAAAACAGGTTAGAGGTGATCCACCTCGGGCGTATCTCGGAGGTTTTGTTTGCCCTATCCTAGGCTAGATCGTGTAGCTCCCGAGATGTGACGAAAGAGCTTTCACGTAAAAAAGACATCAGTCTGTTTTTGTTGTTGTTTTCAGCGATATGGGTGAATAAGCTGGGAGCGCTAAATAACACCAAACAAGTATGATTTTATTATCATTATTATACACTGTCAATGTAGTATTATTATTATTATATGGTAAGTACAAAAACATGTTCAGAGCTTATTTTGTTGCAATATTGGCTCATGCAGTAATACAGGGTAAGAATCTTCAATAAATTTTAAAATAACATTCGCTTTTTATGGGTCGGTAGATCATTTTGACTTGGTCATTTTATAAATAGCTTGCATATTGAAAAAGTGTGAGCACTCCTGGTTTAGAAGATAGATACTAGTCATTAATAAGCTGAGGGTATCAAGTAGGAGAGCTTCAGAAACTGTTGCAGATAGAGTTCTCGGATTACTAGATAAGAACTAATGAGCAACAACCAGCAGACAAAAGTAACCAGCGATGGGATTCAGCCGGTTCGTGCGAACCGGTGCTTAAAATATTATGAGTTCGGCGAACCGGTTGTTAAAATTACGTAAACCCCTATTTAGACATGTACTAATTAGCCCACTATCAAACTCCACAAGTGTCGCGTGACTCACGTAACTTGTGCATGTATGACAACGTAATTTGCGCATGTATATAACCTATATATAACTAAACAATTTAGTTTCGTTTGCGTAACTGTTACAGTGCTCAAACTGCTCATGACAATGCAGATATTGAGTTGGTCTAGCCTACATTAGGCCTAGTTTTAACTTTTAGTTCTGAATCAAATATTGAATGTTTTTAGATCTAATTTCCTGCAATCGCCAGATTAAAGTAAGTGTTTGTTTAGATGAATAATTCAGGGATGGCTGCCCGTCTTTGCAACAAAAACTTTCTGAAAGACCTAGCTTTAATGATTGATATTTTGAATGAAATGTCATTGGTCAGTTATGCCCTCTAAGCAAGGCATAACTTTGTTCAGAGAAGAAAACCTTATAAAGAGATCTGTTAATGAATTTGAATTGCTTAAGGACAATATAGGGATATTTAGAAATTGAAAAAGTCATTGATGAAAAGGGTTGCTTCGGACGCATTCAAAGAGATTCAGTTTACTGAAAACCATAGATTTGTTAGCCTATCTCGTCAAAAGCTACTGGAAGCAATAATAGAAAATATGAAAAAAAGACTGATCACTGGTGATCATGTTAAAGCAACAAGCAATGAGCAGGAAAACTTCCTTGAGCTATTTAACTCGCCGAACTCGTAATATTTTAAGCACAGGTTCGAACGAACTGGTACGAACACACGATCTATTTTCTTAAAACCGGTTCTTAAAAAATTTGAATCCCACCACTGACAATAACGTGTCAAAAACTCAAACATACAGAATTTTACGACGTTAAACCAGTGTTTCTGAAACTTTTTTACTTCAGGCTACACTTATAAAATAACCAAAACTTTGGGGCGCATCGGAAAATTTAAACCTGAAATTTAAAAACAGGAAAATTATAAGAAATTAAAAAGAATTATTCTTTTAAGAAATAGATTACTAATATTATGATTTAAATCCCCAAGGAAAGGAAAAAAATAAAGTATTATTCATTGTTATTTAAAGATTAAAGAAATGTAACTCCCAGTTTAAAATATCAAGTGGCGGTTACTTGACGAAGGCTTGGAATCTATTGGTGCTTCTAAAAGAAATGAAAATTATAAATTTTTTTAAAATATGTTTCTTCATCTCGACCATATATATTTAAAACTATTTTTCTTTTATATCGAGTTCGAAAAACAGTCACTAGGGCAGCACACTAGCTGATTTGAACACAAACCGTTATATAGTTGCTTCCTATACCAAGGAAGTATATAATAGTAAAATACCAAGGTAGGTTAGGTTAGGTTAGGTTGCAGTGGCAGTCCCACAAGGGGACACACTTAGGCCAAGTATTGGCCCTTTGTGATACCACACAATGAAGATTAAAGGTGTTGTATTATTGAAGCTGGACCAAACCTCGATAAAAAAGAAAAATAATTTTTAAAAATATAAATCTGTTATATAACTTTAATCTTCCGTTATCTTGAGGTTTGCTTGGCTTACATTCAGGGCACACCAATGTGCTCTGGCGTACCGTTTGAGAAGGACTGCGTTAAACACCAAAACATGCGGTGTGTTAATTTGTTTATTTTTTTATAACAAGTTATAAACGTAACTTACACAAGCTATGAGGGTAGAGCAACTAGTTAGAAAAATAATTAACTATGTTTTAGTTTTTAGAAATAGTTTCTAGTTTATACTAGAACAAGAATTATCTAGTTCTAGAATGGAAACATATTTTATTTTTTATTGTTTAAACCAATCCCCTAACGGTTGATAACGTCAGCCGTTTACCGGCTTTTTGTTTGTTCGGTGATTCTACAGATTCTAGATTGCAGTAGACTTAGTTACAGATTCTAAGGAACTTAGTTATCGTCTCCTTAGTTACAGATTCTAAAGGACTTAGTTACCGTCTCCTTAGTTACAGATTCTAAGGGACTTAGTTACCGGCTCCTTAGTTACAGATTCTAAGGAACTTAGTTATCGTCTCCTTAGTTACAGATTCTAAGGAACTTAGTTATCGTCTCCTTAGTTACAGATTCTAAGGGACTTAGTTACCGTCTTCTTAGTTACAGATTCTAAAGGACTTAGTTACCGTCTCGAACCATATGTTCACGATGACGTGTATTAATCTCTTCTTTTCGAAGGGAGCAACAGGAAGTTATGTCACTTTTTGTATACAGCCAGCTGTTATAACTTTCGGGATGGTTTCCTTTGAATTCCATGATACTTCCTGGAACTTCCTACTGGCTAGTCGTCCCAGATTTTGTGAGACAGTCTCTCATTTCACGCTATTTAGGTTTTTTGTCCCGCCCTGTCTCACACTGTCAGATGCAAGCTACAAATTTCTTTTTTTGAATTACGACTTATTCCCTACAAAGGATATTTAAAACATGTTTTTAACTGATTATCAAAAGCCTGACTTTGGACAGGTCTGAAAAACTGTTGGACAGATGACAAAAACAGGTTAAATATTACTATTTTAAAGGTTGCATTATTGACGTCTTGAAATTATGAAATGAGAGCGAGAAATCCAATTTTGATTAAAATTAAATGAGTAAATATAGATTTATTTTAATAAAAAATAATAAATTTATATTATATTAAATAAATAAATATACTAAATTAAATAAAAATATGTTATATAAGGTTATATAGTATAATACTGCATAAAGTTTTAAAGTTTTAAAGAGGCGACCCTCTTCAGTAAATAGCCTTACTCCGGTATGCGGTGGTCTGTTGGAGTGGACAAAATACCACCGATAGAGCTACAGGGATTTTCCCCTGTACAATATTAAGGAGAAGGAAGTCCGGAGACCATCCTCCGGAAACGTAGAGGGTCCGGTCCAAAAGCGCTAACTAATGGGAGCCAACCTCCCACAAGTGCACCTATAAGGACACGAAGAAGACCGTCTCGAAGAAGGAGAAAGGAAGTTACTTTATCCCGAAACGTAGGGAGCCTGAATGGACATTATCAATGATGGTTCATGCAGATTCTGTAAAAAAGAGGAAGAAACACCGTTGCACCTGCTGACTGACTATAAGGCAACTTTACTGCACAGAGGTATGTGCTTCGGGACACTCAACAAAACCATAGAACAACTTTTACCACTGGACCCAACAAAAGTGCTGAGCTTCTTGGAGGCGTTGAAGCTAACTGCTGGGGTACTTTAGTACAGAAGAGGGGAAGTACAATAGTTTTTTTTTTAAGACGCAGTGCTATAGTCACCCTCAAATAATAGTAAGTAAGGGGAAACTCTATATACCGCAGTAACTGAATGAGTAAGACCAAGGTTTTCTCACGTGGTCAACTGTAGTTTGCTTACTCAAGAGTCAGAGGTTCCAACTCATTGTTCTTACATGAACCTGAAGGACAGACAGCTAATGTGGTGTATAGAGAGGCATTTGCTTAACACTATACTAATAATGATATTTTCTACTATTCTATAATTTCTAATTATATTTCGGAATACCATTTATCATCGAATTTTTGATTCCGTCAAGGACGAGCACGTTTGCTACTATAAAATAAAAATGTGAATATTTTTTAATGAGCTTTTAGGTGGTACAAGCTTGTTTTTTTTAGGGTAAGAAGCTAATGAAATGGTCTCCATATATAAAAATTTTATCGTATAAACAACGCGTTTCGAACACGTAGTGTTCTTCCTCAGGCGTTAACTAAAAAATACAATGTCACCAGAGAGTTATCTATAGTACAAAATAAAAATAATATAAGGAAGATAATATTTTATTTTTATTTTGTACTATAGATAACTCTCTGATGACATTGTATTTTTTAGTTAATGCCTGAGGAAGAACACTACGTGTTCGAAACGCGTTCTTTATACCATTAAAATTTTTATATATGGAGACCATGTCATTAGCTTTTTACCCTACAATGAGTAAATACCACATAATAACTGATTGCACTACGTTAGAAGCTTGTTTTTGTTGTATTCATTAACAAGTTGTCTTATCTGTATCTATCTTATTGAAACAACAAATGGAATCTGAATAGGTTTCTTTTAATTTACAAACCTACGCTTAAGACTAATGTATTCTGAATAAATACATTAATTTTATTCTTATAAAATGTATTCTATAAGTACAATATTTTTCGCTATTTCACTATTATAGCCAGGGCTCCTTGGTACGCCCGTAATGTTGATATTCACCATGATTTGAAAATAGAATCCATAGATAGCTACATCACCCGACTTACTACCAATGAATACAACAAACTACCTACTCATCTAAACTTCCTTGTACAAAACTCTAAATCCTGTCGCAAACCTTCCTCAACCTCACTGAATAATTACTTCATCCACTGAGTATCTGCCTACCTTTCCAGTTCATGACTAAAAGCATTGAAAACTATGACTAACAAGACCACATGACCGCGAGTACAACAACATTACTGTACAGACGAACTTAATATCTGACATGAATTACTGACATTCCAAGTTATAGTAGCACAGTAATCAAGCAGTAGAAGGCCTCTGGTCTGGAACTGCGAGTTACGACGTGCACTATAGTGCGCGGTTATATTCGTTGGTCGTTGGTCGTTGGTCGTTGGTCACTATTTCTCTTTATATCGAGGTTTGGTCTAACTTCAATGATACAACACCTTTAAGCCGACGTTTCGTCAATATTTGTAGACATCTTCAGACATTTGTAGACAATAACATGAAAAGTAATTGTATTACATTATTTAATGAATATAAATAATATAATAATAATATAATTATTTATTATGTAAATGCTCCAAAATGAAGATAATTGGTTTAAAAGCTGCAAACTTTGTAGAGGCGGTTCTCCGTCATAAGAAGAACGAAAGTGGTGTGAGGCAAGGGCAATGATAATTCATAGGTGAACGAATGGGGACAAGAAGGTGAATCCTATTCAGGAGGACTGAGGCACCGGCATGAAGTAATGTGACAACGGTTTCCGTGTCGGGTATTGCCAGGAAATACGATGTGTGGTTTTTTTAGTGGGTCGGGACCCCCAACCCCACATACCCTAAGCAAGACGTCTTGCTAAGGGATCTGATGAACAGATTTTTCCACAACCTACGACGAGAAAAAAAAATAATATTATTAATATAAATTAAAATTCTGTATTGATGTGGCCCTGAAGGTGTCAATAAACATAGACGAAACGTCGGCTTAAAGGTGTTGTACAATGACACCAGAGAGTTAATACCTGAGGAAGAACACTAAGTGTTCGAAACGCGTTGTTTATACGATTAAAATTTTTATATGTGGAGACCATTTCATTAGCTTTTTTACCCTACAATGAGTAAATACCTGTTTTGGTATTATTTAAAAATTGAAGCTAGACAAAACCATCGATAAAAAAAGAAAAATAGTATTAAATATATGTGGTCGAGATAAAGAAAAGATTCGTAAATATTTTTAACTGAAAGCAGAGTATATTAGAGTTATATTTTGCGTTATGATTACGTAAGGCTATTATTTCCACTGAATGAACAGCTATAAAGGTTCTCTTTTTTTTTGTTGTATCATTCTATAGTGAGATCAGAGGATTTCGCAGAAGTTAGTTGTCAAAACATGGCCGGATGTCTGCGCTGTTGACTTGCTTCAGACATATACCGCACTATCTCTCAGTACTAGAATATCAGGCTACACGGGCCATCAGCACTTTAATACAAATAATAACGAATTAAATAGTTTCCACTGCTAATTAAAATGAATTCATGAATTCATGATTTATATGAATCATCGTATAAATAATATAATTCATAACTTCATGGATTCATGATTTAAATGAATCATCATATAGTTCATGAATTCATGGATTCATGATTTACATGAATCATCATATAAATCATATAATTCATGATTCTGAGGTAAAATGGATAAACCAACAAAAGTCTCCACGCAAATGAAGTTCTATTCAACGCGTTTCGAACACTTTGTGTTCATCATCAGGAAGACACTATAATACAAATTATATCTAATTAGTTACAAAAATTAGAGTGAAATAATAAAATTCAATTAAGAGAATTCAAGACATACCCAAGGATGTGGTACTGACGTACCACATTTGTTGGTTTATCCATTTTACCTCAGAATGAGTAAATACCACACAATTACGGATTGCACAACTAATGATATTAATTCATGATTTTATCTATTTATGGTTTACATGAATCATCATATAAGAGTAAATCACATAATTCATGATTTCAATTCATGATTTATATATAGATCATCATTTAAATAGTATAATTCATGATTCATGAATTCATGATTTATATGAATCATCGTATAAATAATATAATTCATAATTTCATGGATTCATGATTTACATTAATCATCATATAAATCATATAGTTCATGAATTCATGATTTACATGAATCATCATAAATTATTTAATTCATGATTTCATGGATTCATGATTTATATAAATCATCGTATAAATCATATAATTTATGATTTTATCTATTTATGGTTTACATGAATCATCATATAAATCACATAATTCATGATTTAATTGATTCATGATTTACATGAATCATCATATAAATAATATAATTAATAATTTCATGGATTCTTGAATTCATGATTTCATGGATTCTTGAATTCATGATTTGTATGAATCATCATATAAATTTAATTCATGATTTCATGAATTCTTAATTTACACGAATCAACATATATAATTCATGATTTCTTGAATTCATGATTTACATGAATCATCATATAAATCATATAATTCATGATTTCATGATTTGTATGAATCATCATATAAATCATGATTTTATGAATTCATGAAATCATGATTTCTGTATTCAACAGTATCTGCAGTAATATTCAAATGAGACGTAATTTTCATTACGTAAATCGCAAATATAACGACCGCCCCGAATGATAAAAATATTTTTTACATTTATTATTGGGGACCCATTTAAAGACGTGTGCGCGCCACATAAACTATTGATTAAACATTAGGAGTCTTAAATATTTGCTAACTCATTTATAGATATTTAGAGTAGGTATCGTTAAAGAATACGTGATAAATACACATGCTAAGGGACTGAACGGCTTATCGTTCTTTTCGAGGGATGACTTGCTCTGATTTATTCACCGCCGGCATGAATAAATCGATCTCCTGACTGGGTATTGAACAATGGATCTACCTGTCCCGAGGGGAGCACGTTGCCACTGTGCAAACCTAGTCCTCTATATCTTACAGAGACACGCATTGTGTTTTCGTCTGAATAGAAACTGTCTATGTTACTTAACAATATATTAGGCGGATTTAATTTTCATTGATTATATAGCTACAATTCAAATTGATTATTGTAGGGTAAACAAGTTAATGAAATAATCTCCACATATAGTAATTCATTATTAAAAACAACGCGGTTCACACGCGTCATAAACTACAATGTATTGTATCATAAAATACAATGACATCTACAAATAAAACTAAATGGAACAACATAAAATAAGAAAAGAGAGATTATTTCATGTTGAACCATTTACTTTAAACTATAGATAACTCATTGTAGGGTAAAAAGCTAATGAAATTGTCTCCACATATAAAAAATTTAATGGTATAAACAACGTGTTTCGAACACGTAGTGTTCTTCCTCAGGCATTAACTAAAAAATACAATGACACCAGAGAGTTAATGCCTGAGGAAGAACACTAAGTGTTCGAAACGCGTTGTTTATACGATTAAAATTTGTATATGTGGATACCATTTCATTAGCTTTTTTACCCTACAATGAGTAAATACCTGTTTTGGTATTATTTAGTGCTCCCAGCTTATTCAGCCATATCACTGAAATGAGTAAATACCACATAATAACTGATTGCACTACGTTAGAATTATAGATAACTCTCTGATGTCATTGTATTTTTTAATTAATACCTGAAAAAGAACACCACATGTTCGATACGCGTTGTTTATATTTAAATTATTCTACGTGGAGACTATTTCATTAGCTTTTTACCCTACAATGGAGTAAATACCACATAATAACTGATTGCACTACGTTAGAATTACAGATAAGTCTCTGATGTCATTAAATATTTTAATTAATGCCTGAAAAAGAACACCACATGTTTGATACGCATTGTTTATTTTTAAATTACTCTATGTGGAGACTATTTCATTAGCTTTTTACCCTACAATGAGTAAATACCACATAATAACTGATTGCACTACGTTAGAATTACAGATAAGTCTCTGATGTCATTAAATTTTTTAATTAATGCCTGAAAAAGAACACCACATGTTCGAAACGCGTTTTTATATATAAATTACTCTATGTGGAGACTATTTCATTAACTTTTTACCCTACAATGAGTAAATACCACATAATAACTGATTACACTACGTTAGAATTACAGATAAGTCTCTGATGTCATTAAATATTTTAATTAATGCCTGAAAAAGAACACCACATGTTTGATACGCATTGTTTATTTTTAAATTACTCTATGTGGAGACTATTTCATTAGCTTTTTACCCTACAATGAGTAAATACCACATAATAACTGATTGCACTACGTTAGAATTACAGATAAGTCTCTGATGTCATTAAATATTTTAATTAATGCCTGAAAAAGAACACCACATGTTTGATACGCATTGTTTATTTTTAAATTACTCTATGTGGAGACTATTTCATTAGCTTTTTACCCTACAATGGAGTAAATACCACATAATAACTGATTGCACTACGTTAGAATTACAGATAAGTCTCTGATGTCATTAATTTTTTTAATTAATGCCTGAAAAAGAACACCACATGTTCGAAACGCGTTGTTTATATTTAATGATTATGATTCAAGCTTTTATAATAAATAAATAAATAATAAATAATAAATAATAATAAATAATTAAATAATAAATAAATTATAATAAATGAAGACATGCAAGAAATCTGATTTATATATTTTATCAAACGTTTTAAATATAATGGATTTTTTAAAATTACAACAGAGCTTTAGAACACTCATATTACTAATGAGTTCACTTATCTTACTTACAAGGGTTACTCGTATTACTAACGAGCGTCACACATATTACTATCAAGTGTAACTCGTATTACTAACGAGCGTCACACATATTACTATCAAGTGTAACTCGTATTACTAACGAGCGTCACACATATTACTATCAAGTGTAACTCGTATTACTAACGAGCGTCACACATATTACTATCAAGTGTAACTCGTATTACTAACGAGCGTCACACATATTACTATCAAGTGTAACTCGTATTACTAACGAGCGTCACACATATTACTATCAAGTGTAACTCGTATTACTAACGAGCGTCACACATATTACTATCAAGTGTAACTCGTATTACTGAAAAGTGTAATTTATATTACTTACGAGTGTTTCTTGTTAATTCTAACGAATTTATATTGGACAATTTAAAAAAAAAAATTACGTCTCCACACAAAAAAAAATCTCGAGATCGAATTTTTTCACGATCACTATACTTTACTTATAGTAAAGTAAAAATATGAAACTAACAACGCGTTTCGAACATTTAGTGCTCTTCTTCAGGTTTACATAAAAAAAAAAAATATACCTACATATCTGTGAGCTTTAAAAATATCAGAGTGAATTATTTGAAATTGAATACAGTATATGAATTGCACAACTGAGGTTTTTAACAAGGAAATTTGTATGAAAAATGACTTAATAATATTGAACTTTAATAAAACATGGCAACATACTGAAACATGAACTAATTTATAAGTAACAAAGATTTCTAATAACCTGCACTCTTGAGATGTCAATCTGCCGGACTGATATGCGATGGACTGAAGGTTCAAGGATTTTTTTAGATATTTATCTAAATTTTTTATAGATGTAAACCTGAAGAAGAACACTAAGTGTTCGAAACGCGTTGTTAGTTTTCATATTAAACTTTTTTTTGTGTGGAGACGTATTTTTTTTTTTTAAATTCTCCAGTATGAGTAAATATCACATTATAACAGATTGTACAAGTGATAAACTTACGAATTTACTCGTGTTATTAAGAAATGTTGGCTGTATACAAATAAGTGTAGGTTAGGTTGCAGTGGCAGTCCCACAAGGGACACACGTAGGCCGAGCATTGGCCCTTTGTGATACCACACAATGAAGATTGATTCTACAGTGGGAGTCCTAAATTTTGCCTAACTCAACTGTATTTAGATTAGGGATCTTTAACGAGTACCTGACATCGTACAGGCTCGAGACCGACGGTTTAACGTCCTTCTCCGAGGGACGACGTTGCTCAGATTTATTCACCTCCCGCGTGAATAAATCGAGGGCCAGGTGAGGATTGAAACCCCGGTCCTATCAGTTCTGAGGTGAGCACGTAACTACTGAGCTAGCCTTGGAGAGGTGAATTAAGTTGAAAGACGATAGAGTTGAATCAGCTGGTCTCTGATTGGAGGTAAGGTCCTAGGCTCGAGCCAAAGTCAATTATAACTGGCCCAAAATGCCAATTATTAAGTTTGGGTCGGTTCGCGAATATTGGCCCAGGCTTCTCTCTTGATAACTTTTTTAATATATATATATATACATATTAAAAAATTGTGATTCGCGCTCCGTTCTTCGACGTGGGGAGATCTCTCTCACTTCGTCCTCTCTTCTAGTATACTCCTGGTGACGAACAAGAGTTCGAAATATTGAATTCTGTAAGTGTTCTTTTTATTCTTTTTTCTGTGTCGTGCTTTGTGTAATTTAAAGTTCTATATATATATACAATTAAAAGAAACGGTCCAGCGTACTTTTTTAAATAAATAAATTCAAAACGAAGGAAACACAGAGAAAGACACAGACATAACTCACATTTTCTGATGACGACGATGGTCGAAATATCGATGTGAGTTATGTCGGTGTCTTTCTGTGTGTTTCCTTCGTCTTGAATTTATTATATATATATATATATATATATATATATATAAAGTGTTTTGTAAATGCCACCTGGACGATGTATATATGACAGAGTAGATCTATAGGTTTCTCTTTCGTAAGGGTTTTAAAGAAATTAGAGTAAACTCTTTCTTTTTTTTTATAATAATTATGATTTATCCCCCGAGTTGAACAAAACCACCGGGTGGGCCGGATTCGGCCCATAGACCGGATGTTTGACAGTTTAGATGTTGCTAAAGATAGTACAGCTAGAATGACATCACTTGTATAATGCGCTCATTATTGAAAAAAAATTGAACGTCTCATGTTTCAATAAGGAGAACATACTCGTATTTCATTTGTAAACCGAAGAGAAAGGTTATTGACCGATTTCATCCATCTTTCAACTTTATCCTTATCGATTATAATACATCTTCGCTTTGATTATCCTTAAGGTAATCCATTAAGGTATCCCTCTTTCATACAACTGACTCCTGAGAGAGCAACCTCTCTCTCTCCGATATGAATTATTCATCCATCTTAAATGTCACGTGATGACACAAGCATTATACATGCTCAATCAGAATTCATAGTTCTTGTATAAAAACAATACAAACAGATGCAAATATTTTAATCATTCCAAACAATTAATCATCTACTTAACCACCATATATACCATTTGGTTAAATGTTTCCTTTTGTTTAAAAGTTTAAAAAAAAAACTGAAAAACGTTTTTTTTAAGTTTAAGTTTAAAACTGTTTAAAAGTTTTTTTTTGGTAACTGAAAGACTCTTTTATAATAACCGAGAAGAGAGTTGTCAAAAAACTGTTTTCAAATGAAATTTCTTGTTAAATCGCTGAGGCCTATTATTTTTATATTCCAATAAGAATAGGTAATATAATTTTTATGATCCTGATATAATAAAATTTATTATATAATTTTTTGACTTCATTATAGAGTTACGTATGTTTAATGTGACATTTATGCATATATATCTATATAAAAAGATTTCACATAAACACGTGAAATAACAATCAATGATCAAACCACAATATAAAATGGGAAAACAAGACTAAGATCTTTCAACCGTAGCAAGTGATCTTTGTCAGAGTCAAAAACCCAACTGGACTCTGACGAAAACCGCTTGTTTCGGTTGAAAGATCTTAGTCTTGTTTTCTCATTATCATATTGTGGTTTGATCATTGATTGTTATTTCACGTGTTTATGTGAAATCTTTATATATATAGTTCAATGTACATAAAGAAACATAGAGAAATTAAAAACACACAATTACAGGCTCTAATTTTCGGTTGAACCGTCTTCAGGAGAGATAAGAGAGGGAAACCAAGCGCACTGGTATAGAGACGGTTGGAGACCGTCGGAGAGCTTCGTTGGAGTCGGAGGGTCTCCAACCGTCTCTGAACCAGTGCGCTTGGTTTCTCTCTCTTATCTCTCCTGAAGACGGTTCAAACCGAAAATTAGAGACTGTAAGTGTGTTCTTTCGATTTCTCTATGTTTCTTTGTCTATATTGAACTATATTTGTCCGTTTTGGATCGTATTTCCAACGAAAAATTATATATATATGCATTTAAAAATTGCATGTCTGATTCAACTTGATTTAACTTCGTCGAATATTTTTCTAAATTTTGAAATCTTTTCTTCATTTCTGGGTTTTACTTAAAAATTAAATCACCATATTTGTTTGAATGCTTATTGAACATGTTTCGGTGTTACATTCACCATCTTCAGCAAAAAAGAAAGAATCAATTAAAACTACACATAACAAAATTAATCCAAATACCTAAAATCACGTTATTATAATAAACAATAAATGATTTTTAGGTATTTAGATTAATTGTGTTTTGTGTAGTTTTAATTGATTCTTTTTTTTTTTTTTTTTTTGCTGAAGATTGTGGATGTAACACCGAAAATGTTCAATAACAATTCAAACAAATATGTTTCAAAGGGAGAAGCGCCAGTCAAGCTCAATGGTTACGTGCTCACCTCTGAACTGATAGGACCGGGGTTCGATCCTCACCTGGCCCTCGATTTATTCACGCGGGAGGTGAATAAATCTGAGCACGTCGTCCCTCGGAGAAGGACGTTAAACCGTCTGTCCCGAGCCTGTACGATGTCAGGTACTCGTTAAAGATCCCCTACTCTAAATACACTTGAGTTAGGCAAAATTTAGGACTCCCAGTGTAGAATCAATCTTCATTGTGTGGTATCACAAAGGGCCAATGCTCGGCCTACGTGTGTTCCCTTGTGGAACTGCCACTGCAACCTAACCTATTGTTCAAAGGGAATTCTAATTTGTAAAGAAATTGTAAAGTACAAATGAAAGGGAACAAAAAAACTGTTTAAGTCAGGACAAAGGAATTCAGGAAGAAATAAGTTGAAATATCTACTGTCAACCTTAATAGACAAAGCTATTTGTCTCTTTTTTTTTATTCAATCAATTTATTTAATTAGCATTGTAATTTATTTAGTAGGATTGACAGCTAGTAGAAGGCAATGTTTAGTTATTTCTTCCTGAACTCCGTTTTTTTACCCTTCACATACTCTTGTTTATAAAGCCCTTTAAAACACCTCTCTTGCCTCCCTTCCTTTTCAATACCACACCAGATGCTATATATTTTTGATTGTACCTCTGATGAGGATCACATTTTGGTTGAAAGTTTCTTAATTTCTAAATGTACTTTATATTTTAATTTCATTTCAATTGCCTATAGCGTAAGCTTTATTATATATATATATATAGGTGTGTTCTCTAATCGGGGTTCGGTCAATTTTCCAGGATAAAAAATCAAACTCTCGTTGCCAACGTTTCGGTTTTATTTAAAACCTTTTTCATAGGCAGAAGTAAGAATTTTTTAACTAAGAAAATGAAATTTACATTATTTAAAGGAACAACAATGTTAGCCGGATAAAACCTTCGACTAGACTGTCTAGTCGACTGACATAGTCTAGTCGAAGGTTTTGTCCGGCTAACATTGTTGTTCCTTTAAATAATGTAAATTTCATTTTCTTAGTTAAAAAATTCTTACTTCTGCCTATGAAAAGTTTTAAATAAAACCGAAACGTTGGCAACGAGAGTTTGATTTTTTATCCTGGAAAATTGACCGAACCCCGATTAGAGAACACACCTATTCTATCAAACGGTCGATATATTATTGAATCTGTTATATATATATATATATATATATATATATATATATATTGGTATAAATAGGCAGCAGATCCTCTTTTAAACAAGTATCATTAAAATTAACTGCAGTCTCGGCATTCACGATCTTAAGACTGAGAGATTCAATCCTACGAACTAACCTCCTGCTAACAGGGTTCAACTGGAAATGGAGTTGGCCAAGTGACATGTTAAATTAAAATCGATGATTCATGCTTAGTCATTGCTATAAATAGATTAAAAGGATAGTACAGGTTAATATAAAGAGAAGGTCAAAGGTCAATAATGAACAAGAAACAAGCGGTTAGAATAAAAGAGTTGAAAGGTCAACGGTATAACTGGACTAATAGAGAATAAATATATTAAGAAAATTAATAATAATATAATATATATATATTTCACTTAATTAAACGAAACACGAACTAAACTGGACACAATACCAGTTCAAAATTCAAGAAGAGTAACACACAGAGTAAGGAAACACACTTACAGACTCAAATTTTGAGGTAATCCGTCTTCAGGAGAAAAGGAAAAGGAGACCAAGCACGTTGTACACGTTACAACGTGTTTGGTCTCCCTTTCTCTTTTCTCCTGAAGACGGATTACCCGAAAATTTGAGTCTGTAAGTGTGTTTCCTTACTCTGTGTGTTACTCTTATTGAATTTTGAACTCGTATATATATATAAAAAGATTTCACATAAACACGTGAAATAACAATCAATGATCAAACCACAATAAGAAAATGGGAAAACAAGACTAACATCTTTCAACCGTAACAAGCGGTCTTCCCTTCTTAGTCTTGTTTTCCCATTTTCTTATTGTGGTTTGATCATAAATACATATATATAAAGATTTCGCTTAAACACGTGAAACCATGTGGACAGACGGATAGTAATCCTTGGGGGGCCATGTCGACATTAACTTCTGGGGGTCCATGTGAACAGTAACCCCTGGGGGTCCATGTGGAAGTAACTCCTGGGGGTCCATGTGGACAATAACCCCTGAGCTCCATGTAGACATTAAACTCTGGGAGTCCATGTGGACAGTAATCCTTGGGAGATCCATGTGGACAGTAAACCCTGGGGGTCGATGTGGACATTAACCCCTGGGATCCATGTGGACAGTAACCCCTGGGGGTCGATGTGGACATTAACCCCTGGGAGTCCATGTGGATTGTAACCCCTGGGGGGTCCATGTGGACATTAACCCCTGGGGGTCCATATGTTGCATTAGTTAAACTCTAATCGAATCGGAGTTGCCACCAAATGAATAGGTTATGTTAGCTTGCACTGTAGTTCCACAAGGGAACACTCCATGTGGATTGTAATCCCTGGGGGGTCCATGTGGACATTAACCCCTGGGACTCCATGTGGACATTAACCCCTCGGGGTCCATATGTTGCATTAGTTAAACTCTAATCGAATCGGAGTTACCACCAAATGAATAGGCTAGGTTAGCTTGCACTGTAGTTCCACAAGGGAACACTCCATGTGGACAGTAACCCCTGGGGGGTCTATGTGGACATTAGCCCCTCGGGGTCCATATGTTGCATTAGTTAAACTCTAATAGAATCGGAGTTGCCACCAAAATGAATAGGTTAGCTTAGCTTGCAGTTTTAGTCCCACAAGGGAACACACATAAGCCGAACAGTTATCTCTTGTCATACAAAAAAAAAAAAAAAAAATAAATATTCTACCTACATTGATAGTCTTAAATTTTTGCCTTGCTCAAATATATTTCGAATAGAGGATCTTTAACAAGTACCTGATATGGTATAGGCTCGGGGCCGACATCTTAACATCCTTCCTTCCGAGGATTAAACGTGCTCAGATTTATTTATTTCACGTGTTATTAAATCAATGGCCAGGGTGGGTATTGAACCCATGATCTACAAGTCCAAGGGACAAGCATGTTGTCACTGACCCCCCCCCCCCCCCCCCCCCCCCCCAAATGATAATGACTCTAGTGAAAAGCAAAGACCGGAGAAAGTATGAAAGACAGAAAATAAAAAAAAGCAGTAAGAGGATACACAATGAAACAAAAGTAAGAAAGAGATAATATTTTGACAGAACAAACATTTTTTTTTTGGTTTTTTTTTTCAGCAAACAATGAACATTATTTAAAAGTTCAAACCGCCAAACTTTCTATACAATCTGAAATCTAAAAACAATAGAAAATCAAAATATATAATAATGGTATAGATAGAATCATTGCGGTTTTTTTTTTCTTTTTTATGAATTGAAACGAGATGTAAATTAATGTTAATTTTATTTTGTGTGTACGATTTGTAATAAGTAAAATGAAAGAGGTGTGAGAGAGAGAGTGAGTGGGGAATGGGACAGAAAGAGGTTTATTTACAATGGAATGACCAGCATTTTATTTTTTTTTTTTAAGTACGCTTCTATATACAACAATTACGTCATTCCCCCACCCCTTCCACACTTTACATGATGTCATGTTCTGACCACCTCAAAACAAAACAATACTCCAATTTAAATCCATTTTACACACAATTAGTTTTTTTCCCCTTCCCCTCATATAAAAAAATACAAGTCATGCCGCTTGACTTAAGAAAAAGGAATTCCTCATTCGTAATTAAATATAACTGAATTTATATTTTTTAATTTTATTTTTTTTTTTTTCATATATGTAGTTCCTGAATTAGCCTATTAAAAAATCTGCATCATTGTTTCCCATTCGTAACCTTCAAATTTTTCTTTCATGAATAAAAAGGAAATAACACTATTCTCCAATTAAAATACATGATTCAACAAATTTCTAATATCTTTTGTTGAGTCATTATAATTAATTATTATATTTTCACGTGATATCATTTTTATACGTTTCCTAGCAGGTCACTCTGTTTTACATACGAAACAAAATAAAAAAAAATAATATTAATCGTTTATAAGGTTTATTTTTTTCAAGAATATAAATAAGAAAGCTCAGTTCAGATTAGGGTTTATACAAAAAAACGACATTTTAGAAAACCGGTTTTCGAATAGTAATTTTTCCAGAAAACCGGTTTTAACCGGTTTCGAATTTTTATAAAAAAAAAATTTTTTTGCTCGTATATTCTGTAATTCGAAAAAAAAATTTTAACAGAAAATTTAGAGTGATTAAAAGCAGTTTTTGACTGAAATTATTTTACTGTTCAATTTTATTGATAGTGAAATTTTTTTTATGAAATTTAGCAGAACAAAGAAATAATAGTTGGCCAGGATTAAATAACTTTAAAAACAATTATTCGTTGTTTATGCATAATTTTCACATATAAGGATGTAAATATTTTTATAATAGTGAAACGAGTTATTCAGCAAAGGGTTCGAATAAATAAAAACAATATATTCTCATATTTTTATAATAACCATATTATTTTATAACCATATTATATTTATAATAATCATATTATATTAAACATATTATTAAATCGAACCGATATGATTCCAAGAACCAAACCGCTTGCAACAGTGTTTTCATCAATCTGGTACATTTGGCTACATTTGTCATTTTCAAATTTTTGTTTAAGTGTTATTCATACATTGAAAACCGATATTTTCTACTAAAAAACCGGTTTTTGAATTTCATAATTTTCTCCAAGAAACCGGTTTTACATTTGGCTACATTTGTCATTTTCAAATTTTTTTTTTAAGTGTTATTCATACATTGAAAACCGATAGTTTCTACTAAAAAACCGGTTTTTGAATTCCATAATTTTCCCCCAAACAGTGGTTTTTAAAAACCGACAAACCCTAGTTCAGATGTAATCGTAACACGTATCCTACATAGCTTTACTACTGACGTTTGCATATTTGAAACTTTTTTCATGTAGTCATAGCAATGGACTAAAATAAGTCCATTGTGTGAACTTTCCATTACAGGTATTTATACTTCAAATATAATTTAGAAGATCCGAATAATTTTATGAACTTGAGTGAGACGAAATATAAATTTATATTATTAATACAACATGATGATTGTCATACCTCAGAAGGTTAGTTAGTTAGTTAGTTGCCGTTGAAGATGAACAACGTGAAGATGAAAGCGCTCCAACGACTCCAACATCATCGTACGAGATAAGACGGTTTGCCATATTATTAATATAAATCATATTAACCTCAGTGGTAATATACAATATGCATGTATTCGAAATAGAAATGATCCTGATAAGGGCTTATTTTTTTTTTTTAAACAAATAGGTGCCCAATGACAAATGAGACAAATTCCCCCCCCTCCCCCGCCCCACATACAACAAAATTCAAAAGGTGGAAACCGATTAGTGCGGGATTCAATATGTATTCAAAATATAAATGATCCTAATAAGGGCTTATTTTTTTAAAAAAAAACAAAAAACAAATAGGTGCCAAATGACAAATGAGCCAAATTTCATCCCCCCCCCCTCCCCCCGACTATACAACAATATTCAAAAGGTTGAAACCGATTAGTGCGGGCATTGGAAACAACTCAAAAAAAAAAAACAACTGTCACAAGATGCATTAAATTATTAAATTAATTTAATTAAATAATTATTAATAATTAAATTAATTAAATTATTAATTGTTTTTACCTCATTTCCCAAAAACATTATCAACGAACTATCGTATATTTTAAAAAAAAAAATGTACAAATTATTCTATGTTTCATATCATAAAATAATTATCTGTTTCATTCCTCATTGTCTCGTATGATTGAAAAGTGTAATAAAGACTTAAGAAATTTAAAAAAAAGTAATAAAATATCTATCAGTATATTACAGTTTGTTTAACTGCCTCTGACTCGATCATGTTTGATTTAATTATCACTATAATTACTATTATAAGTGTAATAGAATATTTTTCCGAGGAAAGACGTGAATAAAATTGAGCGCCAGAGTGGGTATCGAACCCCGAACCCATCTGTCTAGAGGCGAGCACACAAGCCACTGGGCTACCCTAGTCCCCCTTAACTACAAGTTTATAGTAAATTTTATTCCATATGCTTTAAAATTCTATCTTTTTCTAATTTATATTTGTAGAGATTTGTTCGTTGAATTTAAATTCCTTGTCCTGCTAATTAGCGGGTTCTTTTTTTGGCATGTTTGAATACATTAAAGACCGCTAATTAGTTCCTTTCCTTTTTCCTCTCATGTTTCCTCACTCTATTCTATTTTATAAAAATAATCCTTCCTTGTTGTGTTTATACTAATTATTCAATGTTTAGTTTCTTTAGCTTTAAAACAATCAAGGTATTTTTTTTCAATATTGATATCAGTTTTGTAATTTCTATATTGTTGGCTGTCTGCGCTAAATTATATCAAATAATAACGAATATATTTTATATTAATAGATGAAATACTATCTATACCAGGGGTTCTCAACCTTTGTTTGCTTGTGGACCCCTAAAAGCTACTTGTGGACCCCCTAAAAGCTACTTTTGGACACCCTAAAAGCTACTTGTGGACCCCCTAAAAGCTACTTTTGGACCCCCTAAAAGCTACTTGTGGACCCCCCTAAAAGCTACTTGTGGACCCCCTAAAAGCTACTTTTGGACCCCCTAAAAGCTACTTGTGGACCCCCTAAAAGTTACTTGTGGACCCCTAAAAGCTACTTGTGGACCCCCTTAAAGCTACTTTTGGACCCCCTAAAAGCTACTTGTGGACCCCCTAAAAGCTACTTTTGGACCCCCTAAAAGCTACTTTTGGACCCCCTAAAAGCTACTTGTGGACCCCTAAAAGCTACTTTTGGACCCCCCTAAAAGCTACTTGTGGACCCCTAAAAGCTACTTGTGGACCCCCTAAAAGCTACTTGTGGACCCCCTAAAAGCTACTTGTGGACCCCCTAAAAGTTACTTGTGGACCCCCTAACAGCTACTTTTGGACCCCCTAAAAGCTACTTGTGGACCCCCTAAAAGCTACTTTTGGACCCCCTAAAAGCTACTTGTGGACCCCCTAAAAGCTACTTGTGGACCCCCCGTATACTTAAAAAAAAATAGTATAGGTTGGCAGCAAATCTTCTTGGAGGCATACTTTGTTGAAATGTACCGCAGCTTCGGTATTAACGACTTTTAAACTAAGCTGTTCCAGTCTCCTGACAGTCTTACGAATATAAGGTGGTAATTCCCAAATGAGTTGTCCAAAGGACATTGAGACACTTTTTTGAAACACTTTAATAGATGTCAACAATTGAAATACAATTGAAAACTAACATAACTTACAAGACCATTGTATACCAGCTTTCGACTTTCTCTAGTCATCTTCAGGTAGGGTCTTTAAACGTTTTTGAAAATTTGAAAATTTTAATTTTTTAAAAAAAAAACAATGAAAGAATTTAAACAATTTTGAAATAAACTAAAGAATATAAATAAAACTTAGCAGGTCCAAACAAATGATTTAAAAAAAAATGATTATGCAAATTTATAAATAAATATTTGTTTTTAGGAAAATGAAAATCGTTAATTATGAAATAATTTCATTACATCTACAACGCATGTCGAAATACAAAAATGTTTTTAAAACAATAACAAAATATTTCTTCATTAACATTTTATAAAGAACCCTGAAATAAATTGTAACCGAATAAATTTTGAATGTACCATAAAGAGAAGAGCAATAGAAAATTTTAAAACATTGGAACATTTTAACAAACTGACGAGGATATTGGGTCTTATATTTTAATGATGTGTGAATATTGTACGGCCAAAGCTTACTACGCTTTGGTTTATTTTTGGTTTGCTGATAAATTCATTTAAACTTAACATAGAGCTCTAACCACGTGTCATGGACCTTCAGAATACTACTTTCTTCATGGACCCCCAGTAATCCTCTGTGGACCCCTGGGGGTCCATGTGGACCCCGTTGAGAACCACTGATCTATACATTTCGAGGTAAAATGAATAAACAAACCAAAAGTTTCCACACGAATGAAGTTTTATTCAACAACAACAACGCGTTTCAAACACTTCGCGAACACAACGCGATCTGTTACACTGTAATTGATTAGATATAATTTGTATTGTAGTATCATGAACAGAAAGTGTTTGAAACGCGTTGTTGTTGTTGAATAAAACTTCATTTGTTTGGAGGCTTTAGGTTTGTTTATCCATTTTACCTTAGAATGAGTAAATACCATTACAATTACGGATCGCACAACTAATGATTTATCTATACATTTATAATATTCGTATAGGTTAGGTTAGGTTGCAGTGGCAGTTCCACAAGGGAACACACTTAGGCCGAGCATTGGCCCTTTGTGATACCACACAATGAAGATTGATTCTACAGTGGGAGTCGTAAATTTTGCCTAACTCTAGTGTATTTAGAGTAGGGGATTCTTTAACGAGTACCTGACATCGTACAGGCTCGGGACCGACAGTTTAATGTCCTTTTCCGAGGGACGACGTGCTTAGATTTATTCACCTCCCATATGAATAAATGGAGGGCCAGGTGAGGATCGAACCCCGGTCCTATCAGATCAGAGGCGAGCACATAACCACTGAGCTAGCCTGACCCCCTTAATATTCACACGTACACACGTACACACGGTTTTGTACGTGTGTACGTTTACGTACGTTTTGTACGCATATCGTACGTCTGGCCATTTAAAGCTAAAAACCACTCCTTTACATTGATAAACCTTAAATAAATCGAATAAAAGTTTTCTATATTCACAAAAAGAAACAGAAACTCAATACTACGAATATTTCGATGTCTTCAACATCACGAAAATAGATAGTTTTTTAATGATATACAAAAAAATGAAAATACATTTATTATACTGTAATTAATAATTAAACTTCGTCTTTTTTTACTTTTAATAATATAACAAAACAATTAAAAATAAATATAAATCACTATTATAGACATATTCCCATATAAATAATGGAATAATATTTTAAAGGAATATACTTATGCAAAAAAAAAACAAAAAAAAAATAATTTGAGCCTGTATAAATATGAATTATGAAAATAAAAATTAAAATGTGCGAATAGTAGAGTGATGTCCTTGTAGTGATTCTGTCTTAACATCAATGATCAAACCTCCCACACCGGTAACACTCTATTCATTCCATTAACAAAACTACTGGAGCGAATTTTTCTTTTTTTTTTTTATATTTTATTTTCTTTCTTTTTCCTTTATACAGGCTAGCTAGTCAGACCGGTCTTTCGCTAACTCTCTCTATCTTTCAATCAAATTAGCATTGATTATCATAAACCTGTCATGGGATTTCATTTATATATATATATATATATATATATATATATATATATATATATACTAACACACTTTAAAACAGGCGTCTTAGTTTTATACTATCCTGTTTACACATTTGTAAATAAGCCAAATTGAATAATCGCTACAGATAGAATTAAATAACAAACACTCCATTATTCATAGGTTTTTTTTTTTTTTTTTTATAATATAAAACTAATTTTCCCATTACTCGCATTTGTAAAGGATAGAGACAAACATTAAATACCACAAGTGTTTAAATTTACATAATGTTAAGTAAACATGACAAGTAGTTTAATATGCTGAGTGCTTGTATTTAATATGGTTAATAAATAAATAAGTAAACAATATTCATACGAGTATAATATATATATATATATATATATATATATACTATATATATATATATATTCGAAAGTTACTCTGAGAGCTTCAGAAGAAGCACTTATTAGTCTTCTGGGCGGTAGATCGGCTCCTGGGCTTAACCTCAATCGTTGATTTTTTTTTCTTATTTTTTAGTTGTTATCAGCTTTTAATTTTATTTTAGTTAAATGTTTTCATTTTTTAATTTTTATTTGTCTTGTATCTCTTTATCTTCCCTGTCTACATTTCCTCCGAAAGTTGGCTACACTGTTTGAGTGCTTCAGTTCGAACGCCAAGTCAGTCGTTATCAGCCTTAGGAGCGATTCACTTCTTTTCCTGAAGACGAGGACATCGAAATATAGTAGTGAGTTCAGTGGTTTCCTTTCTATGTGTTCTTTTTTAAATTCTAGTATATATATATATATATATATATATATATATATATTATATATATATAATATATCGACCGTTTGATAGAATAGGTGTGTTATCTAATCGGGATTCGGTCAAATTTTCTAGGTTCAAAAATCAAACTCTCATTGCCGACGTTTTGGTTTTATTTTAAAATTTAAAACCTTTTTCATAGGCAGAAGTAAGAATTTTTTTAAACTAAGAAAATGAATTTTACATTATTTAAAGGAATAACAATCTTAACCGGACAAAACCTTCGACTAGACTAATAATATAGACATATTATTACAAAATTACAAAAGGACAAAACCTTCGACTAGACTAATAATATAGACATATTATTAGTCTAGTCGAAGGTTTTGTCCGGTTAAGATTGTTATTCCTTTAAAAAATGTAAAATTCATTTTCTTAGTTTAAAAAAATTGTTACTTCTGCCTATGAAAAAGGTTTTAAAATAAAACCGAAACGTCGGCAATGAGAGTTTGATTTTTGAACCTAGAAAATTTGACCAAATCCCGATTAGATAACACACCTAATATATATATATATATATATATATAATAAGGTATTCTTTTCTTGACCACAATTTACTAATAAGAACATTTTCTTCTCCTTGGAGTTTTGTCCGGGTTAATATACGGAATAACCTTTTTGCCAACGTTTCATCTTTATTTTAAGACATCCTCAGGGCTATAAACTAACAAAAAACAATATATATATATATATATATATTTAATATATATATATATATTATATTTATATATATATATAAAATATACTCAAAAAATTGTTCTTGACCTCTTCTATTCTATTATATGTGGTAGGTTTTGGTTTTGAGGACTAGGTCATATAAAAGAAAATAAGCTCCTTCCTAGATCAACGTTTCGATGTATTTGTACATCATCTTCAGGGTTAAAATGAGAGTAAGAACCATAATACATTTAACAAAACAATCTACAACCTACATAGAAAACTAAATATTTGTACATTGTTTTGTTAGATGTATTATAGTTCTTACTCTAATTTTAGCCCTGAAGATGATGTACAAATACATCGAAACGTCGGCCTATGAAGGAGTTTATTTTCTTTTATTTGACCTAGCCCTCAAAAACAAAACCTACCACATACAATATGTATATATATATATATATATATCAACAGGAAAACGATTCACAAAGGACAACAAACGTTTTACAATGAACTATAGACACAGATACGTAAAGATACGTAAACACTTACAGTCTCTAATTTTTGGTTGCACCATCATCAGGAGAGAAGAGATAGGGACACCAAGTGGTCGCTTTGGAGACATACTTTATTGGAGACTAACAGTAGCTTTGTAAGTGCGCTTGGTGTCCCTATCTCTACTCTCGTGATGACGGTTCAACCGAAAATTAGAGACTGTAAGTGTATACGTATCTTTATTCTGGGTCTATAGTTTACTGTGAAACGTTATTATTTTTCATGGATTGTTTTACTATTGATACATATATATATATATATATATATATATATATATATATATATATAATATATATATATATATATCAGTCAGTGGACGCATTTACGTCTCCGTTCCTTCATTCCTTCTCCTTTTTATTTTCTTCTTCTCTCCTGAAGACGGCAAGACGCCGAAATGATCGAGATTCGTGAGTGTTAGTTCTCTTTCTTGTGTTCTCTAGCTGTAACTTTAATTATATATATATATATATATATATATATATATATATATATACTTCATGCAGGAAAGAGAAAACGATAAAAACACACACAAAAAAAGGCTTACAACGATATTTCGACATTCGTCGTCATCGGGCAGAAGTAGTCCCTTTGAGTAGGAGAAGCTAACTCAAAGGTTTTAAAATAAAACCGAAACATCGACAACAGAAGCATGAATACTTTAGTATATTACACTAAATGTAGTGCACTATACTAAAATATAAGTATACTATACTTATAGAGTTGGAAGAGACAGAATGATATATACTTTAGTATACTACATTACATGGTGTACAATAAATTAAAATGTACTCGTAAGTACTAAATAAAATGTCATATAGTTATATTCAAAATAAATAAGATAAAAAGTGTTGGAACACTTAGAAGGATGGTTACATTAGTATACTACTGCAGTATACTCCTTAAAAAGTAGTATACCAAAATTCAAAATAAATAAGAGAAGAATGGTCGGAAGACTCAGAAGGATGTATACTTTCCTGTACTACACTAAATGTAGTGCAGTATACTAAATATAGTATCCTGCATAAAATTGTAGTATACCAACATTCAAAATAAATAAGAGGGAATGGTTGGAAGATTCAGGAGGATGTATCATTTAGTATGCTACAATATATGTAGTGCAGTATACTAAAATATAGTATACTACTTTAAAAATTAGTATATCAAAATTCAAAATAAATAACAGAAGAATGGTTTGAAGACTAAGAAGGATGTATTATGTAGCATAGTTTACTAAATGAAGTGTAGTATACCAAAATATGAGTATACTACAAACACCTAGTATACTATAATTCAAAATAAAGAAGAGGAGAATTGTTGGAAGCGGTAGAATGATGTATTATTTAGTATACTACGGTAAATGTAGTGTTAAATACGAAAATATAAGTATACTAAATAAAATCTAGTATACCAAAATATAAGGATACTACATAAAATATAGTATAATATAATTCAAAATAAAGAACAGGAGAATGGTTAGAAGAATGACATCGATGTATTATTTAGTATAGTACACTGAATGTAGTGCAATAGACTATAATATAGTATACTACATAAAAGCTAGTATACCAAAATATAAGTATACTATATAAAATCTAGTATATTAAAAATCATAATAAAGAAGAGGAGAATGGTTCGAAGAATCACAGGGCTGTATTATGTAGTATAGTACACTAAAAGTTGTGCAATATACTAAAATATAGGTATACTACATAAAATATAGTATACTAAAAATCAAAATAAAGAACAGGAGAATGGTTGGAAGATTCAGAAAAATGTATTATTTAGTATAGTGCACTAAATGTAGTGGAATATACTATAATATAGTATACTTCATAATATATAGTATACCAAAATATAAGTATACTATATAAAATCTAGTATATTAAAAATCATAATAAAGAAGAGGAGAATGGTTGGAAGAGATAGAAGGATGTATTATTTAGTATACTACACTAAATGTAGTGCAATATACTAAAATATAGGTATACTACATAAAATATAGTATACTAAAAATCGAAATAAAGAATAGTAGAATGGTTGGGAGAATGACTAGGATATATTATTTAGTATAGTGCACTAAATGCAGTGGAATATACTAGAATATAGTATACTATATAAAATCTAGTATACCTAAATATAAGTGTACTATATACACTCTAGTATATTAAAAATCAAAATTAAGAAGAGGAGAATGGTAGGAAGAGATAGAAGAATGTATTATTACACTACACTAATACTAATATAATACTAAATATAGGTATACTACATAATACTAATATTAATACTAATACTAATATAACATAATACTAATACTAATATAATAATAATACACTACACTAAGTGTATTATTATTATACTACACTAAATGTAGTGCAATATACTAAAATATAGGTATACCACATAAATATAGTATACTAAAAATCGAAATAAAGAATAGGAGAATGGATGGGAGATTCAGAAGGATGTATTATTTAGTATAGTGCACTAAATGTAGTGGAATATACTATAATATAGTATATTACATAAAATATAGTATACAAGAATATAAGTATACTATATAAAATCTAGTATATTAAAAATCATAATAAAGAAGAGGAGAATGGTTGGAGGAGATAGAAGGATGTATTATTTAGTATACTACACTAAATGAGTTCAATATACTAGAATATGGTATACTACATAAATCTAGTATACCAAAATATAAGTATACTATATAAAATCTAGTATTTTAAAAACCATAATAAAGAAGAGGAGAATGGTTAGAGGAGATAGAAGGATGTATTATTTAGTATACTACACTAAATGTAGTGCAATATACTAAAATATAGTATACCAAAAATAAGTATACTATATAAAATCTAGTATATTAAAAATCATTATAAAGAAGAGGAGAATGGTTCGAAGAATCACAAGGATGTATTATGTAGTATAGTACCCTAAATGTTGTGCAATATACTAAAATATAGGTATACTACATAGTATAGTATGCTAAAGTCAAAATAAATAAGAGAAGTGGAGTTGGGAGTAGACAGAAGGCCGATGAAACGCGTTGTGGGTGTTTAGTGATTTGCAGGCTAGTTAGACAAGAGGATGGGCCTCTCGACATAGGAGCAGGAGGTTGTGAAGGCGCTTGAGCACTCGCCTTAGGCTTCTCCTGCTATATATAGCGATTACCTGTTCATTGTAAAGCAGGCTCTCCAAGTCAACTAGATCAGCCTTTCCCCCTCCCCCCCCTCCCACCATCCCCCCACCACACCACAGCGCCAAACCACAGTCGTATCCTACACCTGTCGTCTTCTGCTCAATCTCTCTCTCTCTCTTTCAGCGCCCTCTGTGATGCTTCATCCTTCTTGCATCCTCCAATCCAACAAATATCTCAAGATAGTCTTTGTTTTTGAAGCCTCCTATCCAATAATCTTTGACAGCTTTTAAAAAAATTATACTTCATGGATAGAAGATCTGAAGCTAGTCTTCAGTTTGGGGTTTTTTATCTAATAATTATTGATAGCTTTAAAAAAACTGTACTTAAAGGAAAGAAGATCTTAAGACAGTCTTAGTTTTGGATCGTCTTATCCAATGATTCTTAACAGTTTTCAAACAACCATACTTCAAGGATAGAGAGTCTCAAGACAGTCTTCGTTTTGGAGCGTTTTATCTAATGATTCTTAAAAGTTTTTAAAAAACTATACTTCAAGGATAGAAGATCTCAAGGTAGTCTTCGATTTGATGCGTTTTATCTAATGATTCTTAACAATTTTTAAAAAACTATGCTTCAAGGATAGAAGCATATATATATATAGTTCAATATAGACAAAGAAACATAGAGAAATCAGAAGAACACACTTACAGTCTCTACTTTTCGGTTTGAACCGTCTTCAGGAGAGATAAGAGAGTGAAACCAAGCGCACTGGTTCAGAGACGGTTGGAGACCCTCTGACTTATATATATATATATATTAGTATAGTTTGGGAGCAGACCTTCATTTAGACAAGTTCTATTAAAGAGTATGCCGATCTTCATTTTCGTTCGTTTTTTATTCAATTTCTCCAGTTTTCTAAAATTGGTTTTTAATTCTACAGGTAAACTGTAGTTAGTGTTTAGTTTACCTGTAGAATTAAAAACCAAGTTTAGAAAACTGGAGAAATTGAATAAAAAACGAACGAAAATGAAGATCGGCATACTCTTTAATATATATATATATATATATATATATATATATATATATATATATATATACATAAAAGTCAGAGGATCTCCAACCGTCTCTGAACCAGTGCGCTTGGTTTCACTCTCTTATCTCTCCTGAAGACGGTTCAAACCGAAAAGTAGAGACTGTAAGTGTGTTATATATATATATATAATGTATATATACTTATATATATTTTTATATATAAATAATATATATATATAATAAATATTTAATATATATATATATATTATCCATAATCAATTCAGCTACTTCTTTTACTTCCCCTTCAAATCCTAACTGTTATTATATATCTAATTCTTTCTGTTGCACTTCTAGTGAAAGTGTCTACCGTCTAAACTGTACACGGTGTGATGTATTCTATGTAAGTTTAACAACTACTATGTTAAGCCTATATATGAATAATCATAGGTCTTTTGTCAGTCGTGATTGTACACTACCACTTACTATTCACGCTAATTCTCATGGTCTAAGCTTCAGTGAATGTTTCAGAGTATAAGTACTCTGAAAACAGTCTCTCGAAACAATAGATCAATAACTTTAAGAGCTTCTGAAGAAGCCCATATATGGCTCTTAGGAGCTCGTTATAATCCAGGTATCAACCTGAAACGTTAAGCAGTATTCAGAGGTGGAGTTTTCTTAAATTTAATTTGTTTCATAAATTAAAAAAAAAAATTAATTTGCATATTATTATTATTATTATTTATTGTATTAATTCTTAATTTTCTGTTCTTTTGTATTTTATCGTTATAAAGTTTCATTTTTATTATATAATTTTTTTATTATTATATGTCTCCTCGTTGCTATTCATTCTTTATCATTCCTACTACTTTTTTTCGTTTTCTTTGTGTCCAACCTGTATATATTTTGTAAAGCTGTCCAGTTGGCTTTGTTTTCTCGCCACTCAACTTCGTTTCCTGAGGACGACCGTTAAAAGGGTCAAAATATTGAATGTGAGTCCTAGTTTCTGTTTTTCATTCGTGTTTCTCAAAGTTTTCAAAGTATATATATATATATATATATATATATATATATATATATATATATATAATACGGTACTGTTTTTGTTTTGAAATAAAGACGAAACGTTGGCAAAAAGGTGATTCCATACATTTACCCTGACCAAACTCCGAGTAAAAGAAAAAGTGTTTTGTATATATATATATATATATATATATATATAAAAAGATTTCACATAAACACGTGAAACAACTATCAATGATCAAACCACAATAAGAAATGGGAAAACAAGACTAAGATCTTTCAACCGTAACAAGCGGTCTTCGTCAGAGTCAAAAACCCAACTGAAATTGGGTATATTTCAGTTGGGTTTTTGACTCTGACGAAGACCGCTTGTTACGGTTGAAAGATCTTAGTCTTGTTTTCCCATTTCTTATTGTGGTTTGATCATTGATAATATATATATATATATATATATATATATATATATATATTGATAAAAGTATCGACCGTGGAATAGAAACAAAACTAAAGTTTATCGGGACTCGGTCAGTTCTTCAGGTTCAAAATAAACTCTCATTGCAACGTTTCGGTCTTTATTTAAAACCTTTTTCATAGGCACAAATCTAGAAAACACATTCCTTCTTCTTTCCTTCATCCAAACGTTGGAGAATGTTCATTAAGTGGGAACCGACATGTTTCGACTGGCTTCCAGTCATCTTCAGGGTAATTACCTTTTTTTTTTTTTTTTTTTTTTTAATTAATTACCCTGAAGATGACTGAAAGCCAGTCGAAACATATCGGTTTCCACTTAATTAACATTCTCCAACGTTTGGATGAAGGAAAGAAGAAGGTATTCAGAAACCTTGAAAAACTGGTGAAGAAAATGACATCAGTGAAATACAGTCAGTTGTTCAACGATATATGCTTAAATGAAGGACTGCTTCCAAATTTTACATATATATATATATATATATAACTTGACCACAATTGACACTCAATACTGTACAATGCTGAAGTGAAGTTATAGATTACTCTATTCAAATTTCTTGCTTCTGAACGTTCCTTTATTTCTACTTGTAATATCCCATCCTTTGTAACGATCTATTGTAATATATATATATATATATATATATATATATATAACTTGACCACAATTGACACTCAATACTGTACAACGCTGAAGTGAAGTTATAGATTACTCTATTCAAATTTCTTGCTTCTGAACGTTCCTTTATTTCTACTTGTAATATCCCATCCTTTGTAACGATCTATTGTAATATATATATATATATATATATATATATAACTTGACCACAATTGACACTCAATACTGTACAACGCTGAAGTGAAGTTATAGATTACTCTATTCAAATTTCTTGCTTCTGAACGTTCCTTTATTTCTACTTGTAATATCCCATCCTTTGTAACGATCTATTCTAATATATAATATATATATATATATATATATATATATATAACTTGACCACAATTGACACTCAATACTGTACAATGCTGAAGTGAAGTTATAGATTACTCTATTCAAATTTCTTGCTTCTGAACGTTCCTTTATTTCTACTTGTAATATCCCATCCTTTGTAACGATCTATTGTAATATATATATATATATATATATATATATATATATATATATATATATAACTTGACCACAATTGACACTCAATACTGTACAACGCTGAAGTGAAGTTATAGATTACTCTATTCAAATTTCTTGCTTCTGAACGTTCCTTTATTTCTACTTGTAATATCCCATCCTTTGTAACGATCTATTGTAATATATATATATATATATATATAACTTGACCACAATTGACACTCAATACTGTACAATGCTGAAGTGAAGTTATAGATTACTCTATTCAAATTTCTTGCTTCTGAACGTTCCTTTATTTCTACTTGTAATATCCCATCCTTTGTAACGATCTATTGTAATATATATATATATATATATATATATATATATATATATAACTTGACCACAATTGACACTCAATACTGTACAACGCTGAAGTGAAGTTATAGATTACTCTATTCAAATTTCTTGCTTCTGAACGTTCCTTTATTTCTACTTGTAATATCCCATCCTTTGTAACGATCTATTGTAATATATATATATATATATATATATATATATATATATATATATATAACTTGACCACAATTGACACTCAATACTGTACAACGCTGAAGTGAAGTTATAGATTACTCTATTCAAATTTCTTGCTTCTGAACGTTCCTTTATTTCTACTTGTAATATCCCATCCTTTGTAACGATCTATTGTATATATATATATATATATATATATATATATATATAACTTGACCACAATTGACACTCAATACTGTACAATGCTGAAGTGAAGTTATAGATTACTCTATTCAAATTTCTTGCTTCTGAACGTTCCTTTATTTCTACTTGTAATATCCCATCCTTTGTAACGATCTTTTTTAATAAAAATATATATATATATATATATATATATATAACTTGACCACAATTGACACTCAATACTGTACAAGCTGAAGTGAAGTTATAGATTACTCTATTCAAATTTCTTGCTTCTGAACGTTCCTTTATTTTCTACTTGTAATATCCCA
>JAPFBL010000507.1:0-17500 GCA_026182355.1 Hermatobates lingyangjiaoensis
CAATTATCAAACTACAATAAGAAAATGGGAAAGCAAGACTAACATCTTTCAACCGCAACAAGCGGTCTTCGTCAGTTGGATCCAGTTGGGTTTTTGACTCTGACGAAGACCGCTTGTTACGGTTGAAAGATCTTAGTCTTGTTTTCCCATTTGTTATTCTGGTTTGATCATTGATTATATATATATATTTGTAAATTTTGGTAGCAGTCCTTCCTGTATACATACATTGTTTAAAATTAGACCAAATTTAGCTGAAACTTGCCTTTTCATAAGTTTCTCGAGTTTCTGGAATAACAATCTTGTTATTGTATCCACAGAATATAGTAAATTACCAATCAACATGCTAAATGAACACATCTTTCTGCTGTCTTCAGCCGTTATGAAATATTATGAATGCTGTCATGCATTCATTTCTGTCATTTCATTTCTAGATATTCATTTCATTTCTAAGATATATATATCTAAGATATATATCCTAGATATAAGAAAAAATAAAAGGTAAGCGATTTGTACTCGCGTGTCTGGATCTGACAAAAACTCTTCAGCTTCATCTCGAGATGGTGGTTAGAGGTGGTTAGAGGTTAAATTATTTTTGTATAATCTTATTGAAAATTATTTTAATAACCTTAATAATTACGAGTACTAAATTGTAGAAGCTATTTTTTTTAATTATACTATTTTTTTTATATATCAAAAAAGTTTATAAAAAGACCTTTCACTTTATAAACTGTAACGAATATTTTTGCAGCTGTTATTTACACAGCGGCTACGCTCAAAAAGGTTTGAAAACAATTATAATGAGTAACGCTCATTAAGGGGATCATTAATGTTTTGACTTTGCCAAGGTTGATAGATAAATGCCAAAGTCACTTCGTTATTTTTCTTTACGAAAAAAAAACTCAATGCAAAAAAAAATTCTCGTTTAATGTTGAAATTTATCATTTTTACTAAGAAAATAATTCAAGTGTATTTAATTTAAATTAATTGGTAATTATAAATTAATATATATATATATATAAGAGATTCAATAATATATCGACCGTTTAATAGAATAGGTGTGTTCTCTAACCGGGGTTCGGTCAATTTTCCAGGATAAAAAATCAAACTCTCGTTGCCAACGTTTCGGTTTTATTTAAAACCTTTTTCATAGGCAGAAGTAAGAATTTTTTAACTAAGAAAATTAAATTTACATTATTTAAAGGAACAACAATGTTAACCGGACAAAACTTTCGACTAGACTGTCTAGTCTAGTCCAGTCTAATAAAACCGAAACGTTGGCAACGAGAGTTTGATTTTTTAACCTGGAAATTGACCGAACCCCGATTAGAGGACACACCTATATATATATATATATATATATCCCTAATCCACAGAACATACAAGACCGCCTCAACCTGGGACCTTTTCAACAGTAATATTTTGTCAACCAAGCAAGCGTTAATCAACAATGGTTACTCAAACAAGTATTTTGACAACATTCTAAGACGCTACCTCGAAAATAGATTCACCTCAGATAATAAGAGCCTAACAACAGGCACTAACCACAAAATATTCTACAAAAACCAATATACAGATGAATATAAGACGGATGAACGTGTTTTGAAAAATATTATAAAAGCCATGTTAAATGTATTAAGCCTGATGATAGTTTGACCCTGATAACTTACTACCAAAGCCCTTCAATAAGCAGTTTATTAATGAAAAATAGTCCTAGCGTAAAGGAGTCAAAAGAAACAAATCTTGTATATGAGTACTCATGTAATATCGGGAGCTGTGAGGCCCGTAAAAAGCTCATATATAGGAATGACCTCGACTTCATTGTCTAGAAGAATTACTATGCACCTTTCTGCCGGCGCGCCAAAATGCCATACAACAGCAGTCCATAAGACAAAACTCACAAGAGAAATGATGGTAAATTCCACGAAAATTATCGCTCGAGAAAGAAATCATTTTAAATTACAACTATTAGAAGCAATAATTATTCAAGAAAAGCAACCAGCCATAAATATCCAAGTTAATAATTCCTTGTCGAATTTTAAAACTATTTGCAAACAGAAACACCCAGATTAGCCAGGTAGTAGGTGAGCCCAACCACCCTACCTTAATCCCCCATAATGCGCTGTGATACAGGGCGATGCCCTGTAAACTTTCCATTAATAATCCATCTCTATATATATAACTAGCTTTCCTACTATTACTCTCATTATTGTCCTGATGATGAATGTGGTACATTCAAAACATGTCGACTAGTAATATTGGTGATAGACTTTATAGTTTTAATGAAGAGACGAGGAAGGAATTCCGGAAACTGGAGAAATTGTGTAAGAAGCAGATACAAGCCAAATATGGGGCGTTATTTAACAATATATGTTTAAATGAAGGACTGCTTCCAACTTTTACAAATATATATATATATATATATATATATATATATAACAGATTTAATAATACATTGACCGTTTGATAGAATAAATGTGTTATCTAATCGGGATTGGGTCAAAATTTCTAGGTAAAAAAATGAAACTCTCATTGCCGACGTTTCGGTTTTATTTTAAAACCTCTTTCATAGGCCTACAAAGTATAATAAGCAATCATATGTCATCATCCAACAATATAAACAATATGAAAATGAATGGTTACAACTTATGAATATTATAAGCGGAAGTATTCAAAAATAAATAAAACAATATAACTTACAAAAGTAAGACTTTTGTTATAAAGAAAATGAAATTTATATTATTTAAAGGAAAAAACAATTCTTTACCGGACAAAACCTTTGACTAGACTATATATATATATATAATATTATAATATATATAATATAATATTAAATAAAAAAAACGGTACTGTTTTCTTGACCACAAAATATTCACAAAACACTTTTTCTTTTTCTCGGAGTTTGGTCAGGGTAAATATATGGAATCACCTTTTTGCCAACGTTTCGTCTTTATTTCAAGACATCCTCAGGGCTATAAACTAACAAAAAACAATAAACAATGGACATTTTTTCATTTCTACTTTAAAAACATCATAAACAAATTGAAAAAAGAACTTACTGAAGGCTTGGTTCTGTTACATTTACAAACAACCGTTAACTGTCATTACATGTGCTGTTCCAAGCGACAAATTATTGAACCACTGTTTTTTTAGTACAATCCATTATATATAAACATATATACTTATACACATATTATAATATATATCTATTATAATATGTATCACCATAATATATATCTATAATACATTTATAATAAATTATTATTTTAACAATCCTTAAAAAATATAAACTAGATAACATTGCATCTTTAACTATTTATGATGGAACTATAAATCCTACTTAAATTGTCTGTATCTGTTTTTCTATTGCAAGTATTATTAGTATTTT
The DNA here is from genome assembly GCA_026182355.1 of Hermatobates lingyangjiaoensis. NCBI lineage: Eukaryota > Metazoa > Arthropoda > Insecta > Hemiptera > Hermatobatidae > Hermatobates > Hermatobates lingyangjiaoensis. The sequence goes on from JAPFBL010000507.1 coordinate 3,386, forward strand.
TGATATGTATCATTTCTTTTATCAATCTTTTATTGTATGAAGTTTCATAATCTAAAATTGATGCATTCTCAAATTGAAATGTGTGTTGATTTTTAATTGCATGCGAGGCTAGGGCACAAAACATTTTTTTATTTTTAAAATTCGATTTGTGTAAAGCTAATCTATCTTTTAGATATTGTTTGGTTTGACCTATGTATACATTATTACAATTATTGCAAGGAATAGAATATATTATATTGCTTTTAATTAGTTTGTTGATAGGTGATTTGGTGTTCGTAAAAATGCATTTAATAAATAAAATAATGCGATCAACAGTTAGTAACCATAATGAAATAACTCCACAGGTAGACGCTAATAGAAATATAACACCGGATTTAAACACTGAAGAAGGTAATGAAATAAATCAGCACTCCAGTAATAATGGCCTCACCAACTCACCACAGTATAGATCAGTGACATATGTGAAAGGACTGACAGAACAGATTGGAAAAATACTTAAGGAAGCTAACTTTAAAATAACATATAAAGTAAAGAAAAAATTAAATACATGCATTTTGTAAATGTAACAGAACCAAGCCTTCAGTAAGTTCTTTTTTCAATTTGTTTATGATGTTTTTAAAGTAGAAATGAAAAAATGTCCATTGTTTATTGTTTTTTGTTAGTTTATAGCCCTGAGGATGTCTTGAAATAAAGACGAAACGTTGGCAAAAAGGTGATTCCATATATTTACCCTGACCAAACTCCGAGAAAAAGAAAAAGTGTTTTGTATATATATATATATAAGCTCACAAACGAAGAAAAGCAACAAATAAAGAAAAAGACACACTTTGGAAGAGACAAACATTTCAGTTTGGATCGTTTTTTCGAATTTTGAGTGATATATATATATATATATATATATATATTATTCTGAGGTGAAATGTCTCCTCTATATATATTCTGACCAACAAAAGTCTCCACACAAATTAAGTTTTATTCAACGCGTTTCGAACACTTTGTGTTCATCATCAGAAAGACACTATAATAAAAATTATATCTAAATAGTTACAAAAATTAGAGTGAAATAATAAAATTCAATTAAGAGAATTCAATACATACATAGACATGGGTATGTCTTGAATTCTCTTAATTGAATTTTATTATTTCACTCAAATTTTTGTCTAATTAGATATAATTTGTATTATAGTGTCTTCCTGATGATGAACACAAAGTGTTCGAAACGCGTTGAATAAAACTTCATTTGTGTGGAGATTTTTGTTGGTTTATCCATTTTACCTCAGAATGAGTAAATACCACACAATTACGGATTGCACAACTAATGATATATATATATATACTTTAACACATAGAAAAGAACACAGAAAGACACTACAAAACTCTCTTCTGTATATTTCGACATCCATCGTCATCGGAAGAAGTGCGAAGTACTCGCGTTGAGAAGCAAACTGAGGTAAAAAAGACCCACATGCAAGACCCAGTATGCAAATGAGACCCACTGGGATAATTTCTACATACATCATTCTGAGGTAAAAGTGCACATTCAGCTGAGTTGATAAATATATACAACACATTTACGTTCTGAAATATTTTCACTTATAATAACTATAATTTTCTATAGAACTGGTTCTCATAGTACATCCGACAAGCGGCAAGATTTGAACGTGTAACCTTCAATACTAATGGGAAACTCATGTTCGACAATACTTGTCATGCCAGGATATGACCGATAGCGTGTTATCTAAATCGATCGAAGCAAGTCATCTGCAGAACTCGTGAATGTTTATGCTTTAAGATTATTATTATTTTATTTTTATTAAATTATTTTTAAAACAAAAAATATATATTTGTATTTTAACAATATATAAAAATAACTATATAACATATTTATTCAATATAGATTTTCTCAATTACACAGTAATATTGTACCAGATATAATAGTTATAATTATATATTACTTGTTTATTTGGTTCTTAACCATTCTTACTGTTTCTCTTATAAGTTCAGTTATTGGTAGGTTCAGAGCCTTGAGACTCGCAAATACCATCATTGACAATAAGTAAGTCAAAAAAAACTAGACTACCTGTGACCCCTTAAGTAATCCAACATTTTCCTTTTTAATACAATCATATTCACATAATTGCAGATAAATTCTAAATTAATACATTTCTAATAAAGAGGACAATGAAGATATTTTTAAGCCAATAATCATTATTTACATTTTCTGTACCATTTGAATTTTCCAAAAAGAAAACATCAATGTTCTAATTCTGTTTTAACTCTATTGAGAACAAAATGTAATTGGCCATGTTGAAATGCTGTTTTACATAAATGAACTAAAACTTTCTGAGAGTCTCTTATTCTCGTTGATTATTCATAAAATTTTTTTCTTTCTAAATTTATTATAATTAAATCTTTATAATTTAGGTCAAAAAATATTATTTAATGCTTTGAAGTCATTTATATCAGGTTTTGGAAGCTTATTTTACAATGGTCCCTGTGGCGCAGATGATAAGCCTTAGAACTCCAATGCCAAAGGCGTAGGTTCGCTTCCCCAAAATGTATATTATTTCTATTCAGTTTAGAGTGTTTGCAAATATTTAAACACGAATATCAGACTTATATAAGTGTATAGGCAACCCTGACAACCTAATGAGAAATATTATTAAATAATATTGTAGAAAGTCGAGACGAGTACCCAAGCCACTGGGCTACCCTGACTCCCTAATACTATTTGTTATTATGTAATACAACTACAAAAACCAATTACAACAAAATAAAATTAAATATTTATTTATTCCCAAAAAATGGGTAAAAAAAACCTGACGAACATTATGAAGTTTCCGCCATGTTTATCCAGACAGAGCAAGGATTATTAAAAATTAGAATTTCTAATTGAATAATTATTTTTTTTTTTTTTATTTATAAAAAGATTTAATAAAACGGAAATCAAAAAGTAAACCAAAAAGAAAAAAAGAAGAAAGTTTTGTAAAAGATTTGTTTTTAAGGAAAAAGTTCTTTTATTTTTATTTTATTTTTAATAAAATTTTTTCATTAATTTCCAACAAAAAGAAAAAAAAATATATTTTTTAATTTTTATTTGGGATAGGAAAAAATATATAGGGATTTTGCCTTGGTCAACTCTTTCTCCCACCCTCCGAAAGGATTAGAAAATTTATTGTTTGTTTCCCTATTTTTTTTTTTTTAATTAATTATATATATATATAAAAAAATTTTAACGAAAGGGAAACACAAGCCCGAAATATTACAAATAAATCGAAACGTCGGCCTAGAAAGGAGTTTATTTTCTTTTTTTTGACCTAGCCCTCAATAACAAAACAAAATATAATATATATTTATATATAATTTTAAAAAAAACATGAAAGAGAAAAAAAATAAAGATACACACAAAAAGATCACAACGATATTTCGACAGTCGTCGTCATCGGGTAGAAGTAGTCCCTTTGAGTAGCTGAAGCTAACCAATATATATATATATATATATATATTAAATATATATTATTATATATATATATTATATATATTTATATTTGAATAATAATCAAAATAACACTTGATATAATAGATGGATTAATTTACCACAATGAAAACAATTTTTTAAAAACAATGCTCTAAGGCCTTTCGTTAATACATTTCGGAGAGCAAGTGAATAAAAAAACAATAAATACTTGCTAACTTGGCTGATTGAAATTTCCAGAATTGATGGCAACCCTGAATGTTGCCATCAATTCTGGGTTGCCATCAATTCTGGAAATTTCAATCAGCCAAGTTAGCAAGTATTTATTGTTTTTTTAGTTCACTTGCTCTCCGAAGATGTATTAACGAAAGGCCTTAGAGCATTGTTTTTAAAAAATTGTTTTCATTGTGGTAAATTAATCCATATATATATATATATATTTAAAGGAGTGAAGTCACTCTAATTAATAAATTGGAGTGAAGCAAAAGAATTAATTTTTGTGGCTTCAGAAAGAAAGACAAATATTATTGAAAGTGCCTTCATAAAGTACTTGTATGGAAATTTATTAAACAATAGTCCTGGATTGTACAAACTAGATGAAATAAATATTGACAAAAGAAATAAGTAAGAAAATTAAGACCCCTTCAATTTTAGGAACTATAAATTTAGACAGGGATGCCAGCAATCCTGAAGACTTCAATCAACCAGGTTAACTTGCTAATATACTTGTTGTTTGGTTCATGTAGCTCTCTGATGATGTTTTGACGAAAGGCCTTAGAGCATTATATGTAATATTATTTGTTTTATTGTGGTGTTTAATTTCATATATATAAATATATATAAATCGTTTATTATAATTAAAGACAAGCTTTTATTTGTGGATCATTAGTATGCATAGAGTATACATTTTTTTTGTTTGGTGGATTGAGAGTTTGCTGGGACGAGACTACAACACTGACGTTGATTTCTCAAGAGGAATATTTGTGTCTCGCTTATTTGATTCTACATTGCAATAGAGTCCCAAAATTGGTCTAACTTAAGTATATTTAGAGTACGGCTGAGGGGTGAGGAGGGGGTCAGGACGGAACTGAAGGCTTAACATCCTCTCCAGGGAACAACGTGATCAGATTTGTTTTTCTACCTCTCGCATGAATAAATCATTGAACATCAGAGATCTACTAATCTACAGGCAAGCCTGCATGCCACTGAGCTACCCTTTCCCCCTTTTGTATATTCTTGAATTGAGCCAATTTTTACGAACTTTTTTTTTTTTTTTTGTATAAACGGTATATCTTCTGTCTTGAATCAAAAAAAGGCAATAAAATCAGTATCAGCTAAACAAAAGACGATCAAGAAATACTTGTCAAAATATGAAATTTTGTCTTATCTAAAAATTAACTACTTCCAAATAATTATCAAACTACTATCAATGAATTGTAAGTTATAATAATGAAAAATGAATAATATTTGGGGAAGTATTGTGTTTCCACGCAAAAAAATTTTTTATAAAAAACTAACAACGCGTTTCGAACACTAGATGTGTGGAGATATAATACTTTCCCCAATATGAGTAATTTGCACAATTTATGAAAAATTAATAAATATTATTTACAATTTAGTGTTCCCAATTAGTTTTTAGATTTTCATTCTTATTAAACTGCTTCTATGAAATATAAATCTTAAAAACCGGTTTTTGGCAAAAAAAAAAGTGACATTTCCGTCATGCATAATTCTTCCCAAACAATAGGGAATATCTACACTATGGGACCTATTTTTCTGTAAAATATCAGCTTGATCTATCACAATTCTCTTCACCAAATCGCTTCTCTGGCTATTCCATTTCTTGCATGCAAAGAATATGTGCTCGACAAAAGTCTATTGCTGAGCAATACGGGCACTCGGGAGTCTCGTACTTTCCTACCTATGTCTAATATTAATCATACTAACCTCAATAGCATTAACAATATGCATGAACAAAAAATAATATTCAAAATATTAGTTAAATCTGGGAAAAATTTGTAAAGTTCAAAGATGGGTATATTGAGGATTTAAAGAAACCAGCAGTTGCTGATAGACAGAGGCATGAGCCTATCCTCTAAGATAGTAAGTGGTTCCTTCCTTCAAAAACAATCTTTGAAAATGTAAAAACAATTTTTGACGAAACGTTGGTGTATAAGTAGGAGTGTAATTTCTTTAGACCAAAAATTTTCAAGAAATCCACCTTTGAACTTTAAAAATCAGTAGTCAAGAAGCTATAGCAATAAACATTTGTAATTAAATAGGTTTAAGTTGAAATGAAGAACTTAGTCAACTTGTTTAAGATAATTAATGTTATAGATTTTTTTTTTAATCAACCACTATCTGTCCCCCACTGTCTTACTTCCTTCACTTAGACTTTTTCTGTTTCAATTAATTCTTTTTGATTAACTCTAAAGATATCGATCTTTACTCCAGTTATATCTCTTGTCTTTTTGTAATCTATCCTTTACTCTCTCTAATTCACGCTGCATTAATCACAGATTACATAATTTAAAATATATTTTTAACAAACAACTTGTTGAGTCACTGAAATTTTTACAGCAAATAGAGTAAGGACAATATTGGTTGAAAACAATTACAAAACACTCACTTGCACATAAGAACCATGAAAGATAAAATAAACACAAAAAATTACTTCAAAATACTCAAAACCTGTAAGATTTTCAACATTGGCTTATTTTCATATTTTCCACAAAGTGCATAACACATAAAACAGAATTACTAGCAATTTTAACACAGAGTTTGTTTTGTAATCATTTTTGGCTTTATAGTAGAGAGTTTGATTCTCAAGTTAGCCCCAACATTGAATCTACTTTGGTATTTGGTTTCTATGGCAGTTTCTATGGAAAGTCCAGTTTCACATAAGTAGGTAGTGGGAAATGGCAGCAATGTGTGAAGTGCTACTTTTGTAATAGCAGGAAATTCGTGAATCAGATAGTTCCAAAAACTGACTAGTGATCCATCTTAAATGTTAATAAAATTTTGTCAACTTCTACTTATGGGTATATGTAGATATAAACATTATTCGGTTTCATGATTCACAAAAAATATAGAATAAATACATACCCACAAAAAAAAATTTTTTTAGAAAAATGTTTTTACTAAATATCTTTCACGGAACCCCAGACAGTCCGTTATGGAACCCCTGAGTTCTGCGGAACCCACTTTGGGAACCTCTGCACTATGCTATTCATTGTTCAAAACACAATAAGAAATCAGAAAAAAGACTAAGACCTTTCAATCGTAACAACCAGTTGGGATTTGACTCTGACAAAAACCACTTGTTATGGTTGAAAGATCATAGTATTTTTTCTCATTTTTTCTTATTGTGGTTTAAACATTGATTGTTTTTTTTATAATCTATTTATTTAGCATGCTCTATATAGTACATTACATGCTGTATCAAATCTTATTTTTACATTAAAATACACATTAAGATCAATGTGGATCATTCATTTTTATGCCACATGTTTTTTGTGAAATCTTGTTAACTACTATTGTAACAGCCCGAATAAAGTATTGTTTTTTTTTTTATAAATAAAATTGTAAGTATACATGTCCACTTTCATTATTTGAGCTTAATTGAGCAAATAATAAGACCTCCATTTCAAATGGCTTAGCATTAGAATGATAAAGAACCTAATGATTCCAGTTTATAATGAATGAGTTTAAACATAACCATATACATTTCGGATAAGAAAACATTTATGTAAGATAGAAAAAGACTTCTTTCCCTCCCATTCCTGGATATAAAAGTTATAAGAGGAGAAAATGGTAATATTTTAACCGATTGATACACAAAACCTACCAGTGCTGAAAGAATACTGAATTATTATTCTTCCCATTCTTTGAAAAAAATTTCAATTCACAGTTTATTTATGTATTTTTTTTATCATCTCACAAGTTTTTATGTTATCTATTTAATATTTTTAAACAATTTTTTTTTAATTCTAACATAGTGCAATCACTTATTATGTCGTATTTACTCATTGTAGGGTAAAAAGTTAATGAAATGGTCTCTACATATAAAAATTGAATGGTCTAAACAACTAAGGCATTAACTAAGTGTGAGGAAGAACACTACGTGTTCGAAACGCGTTGTTTATACGATTAAATTTTTATATGTGGAGACCATTTCATTAACTTTTTTCCAAAAAAGTTTGGTAAAAAGTTAAAAAGTGAGGAATTCGTGTATTGTTTGAATTGGATGGTGGAACTTGACACCAAAGTGACTTTACCAAAGTGAAGAATTAAATATATTCTTATTAGAAAAAAACTAACAATTGACCTGATGAAGTGGAACCTTTAAGCCAATAGTTGTTAAAATAAATTTAAAAAAAAAAAGAAAAATATCATTAATACTAGAAAACAAACTGTTGAATTAATACAATGACATTTTTTTAATAATTTTTTATGTATTTCCTTTATTTTTTGTTTTCTTCAACTTCATTCTCCTTGTAAAAAAATTTTTCTTTGCAATACGCAATGGAAGAAAGAAATAATTAATCCTGATTCTTACTCTCCTTCCGACCTTAATAATTATATGCTACCATTAATTGTTACAACTTCTGTAACAAATTAATCTTTATTTGAATATCAGAAAGTGAGTAAAAACACCGTAATATTTTATCACAAATGCTTTTTTTTTTCAAATGATAGATTACTACATGAAATTCTATTGTATAAAATAACAAGTGTACAATATAAAGTTGACAAGTCAAGTTGGCGATTAATTAAGGTGACATAAGGTAATTGTATTTTAGTAAAGTCGTTACATCATGATGAGAAAGCCAGTTTCAGTTAACTGCCAGAGACAAGTCTGAACTGAACAGTCTTGCTCATCAAGGGGACTTTGGGCTTCCTTTCTAATACTTCTCAGTTACGTGTCTACTCAACGACTTCCCCCGAACCAAAACTCAACGGTCACCTAATTACAGTTTACTTGTGCTCTGTAAAGTAATATTACACAATAAAGCTAAACGTTAAATATATATTGCAGTTATGATGACAACTACGCGTAACTGAATACAATGAACTCAATATATATATATATATCTGTAATATTACTTCGAATAAAATGAAAGGTCCGTGTGGACAATCAAAACTTTAACACATAGGAAAGAACACGGAAAGTCACTACAAAACTCACTTCAATATTTCGACATCCGTCGTCATCGGGAAGAAGTGCGAAGTACTGCCACTTGACTTTCCGTGTTCTATCCTGTGTTAAAGTTTATATATATATATATATATATATATATATATATATATATATATATATATATTCACTGTTTTGTTATTGAGTGCTAGGTCAAATAAAAGAAAATAAACTCCTTTTTATGCTGACGTTTCGATGTATTTGCACATCATCTTCAGGGCTAAAATTAGAGTAAGACTATAATACATTTATCAAAACAATCTACAACTCACATAGAGAAATAACACACATTTTTTTTAAGACCAACAGATACATACAAAAGGTTATTTTATAATCAGAGTTGTTGAGTACACATCTATTTAAAAGTATCAGACAAAAGGAAATTAGTTTTACCTTGGAAAGTGTGCTAATGGTTATTTAAGTTACATAAATAACTTAATTATGTAACTTATGTAACTTAAATAACCATTAGCACACTTTCCAAGGTAAAACTAATTTCCTTTTGTCTGATACTTTTAAATAGATGTGTACTCAACAACTCTGATTATAAAATAACCTTTTGTATGTATCTGTTGGTCTTAAAAAAAATGTGTGTTATTTCTCTATGTGAGTTGTAGATTGTTTTGATAAATGTATTATAGTCTTACTCTATTTTAGCCCTGAAGATGATGACAAATACATCGAAACGTCGGCCTAGAAAGGAGTTTATTTTCTTTTATTTGACCTAGCCCTCAATAACAAAACAGCGAATAGAATAGAAGAGGTCAATAACAATTTTTGAGTTTATATATTTATATTATTATATATATATATAATATATATATATATATATATATATTTATATATATTCCGGGAATAACCCTGTATTGTAAGATATACTGAATACTAGTTGAACCGGAAAACTTTGTACCATATAACAATCAGTGAATATTGTGTTAACTTTAGCTAGACCTAATTCAAATACGCACATACTAGCAAACCCACTAGATGTTATTCTGCCTTACTTATAACTAATTAGTTCGAATAGGAATAACAACTAAAAAAAAAATTCTGGAGTGGTCCACACTCAACTTATTTATAAGTAAACATAATTAAAAACCAGCTCATGTTTTGTTTGATTAGTCAAATACATCATTCGACAACCATCCATCATATGAAAAATATTTGACAATTACTGAATGCATCAGAAAATATATATTTGATTGTATGTTTAAAAAAAAATAAAAAGTAATATTACTGGAATGTGTATTTTTCGAATAAAAATTCAAATTAAAATCTTTTAATTTGCACATCTTCCACAAGTACATAAAACATGAAACAGAATTATTAGCAACTTTAACACAAAGTTTGTTTTGTAATCATTTTTGGTTTTATAGTTGAAAGTTTGATTTTCAAGTCATACCGAGGATTAAGTCTATTTTGGTATTTAGTTTTTATGGCAGTATAAAAGGAAAGTCCGGTTTCATATAAGTAAGTAGTGGGAAGTAAGTAGTAAATACTGCTATTTTTGCAATAGAAGGACATTCGGATAGCTCCAAAAACTGACTAGTGATTCATTCTAAATATGAATAAAATTTTGGCCACTTCTACATATGTATTATTCGGTTTCATGATTCAAAAAAAAAACACAGAATAAATCCATACCCACTAAAGAAAAAAAAAATTAGAAAAATTTTTTCTCTAAATGTTTTTCGAGAAACCCCAGACAGTCCGTTAAGGAACCAAGGGTTCCGCGGAACCCACTTTGGGAATCTCTCTGATCTAAGTGTTAGTTAACATGCAAAGCCTTGTTAAATATTTCACATAAGTGTCCGCATACTCCCTTTAAAGATATATTTTTCCGTTATAAATTGACATACAGTTGGAATGAAGTTACCAGATAAAATTCCAGAGTTGTTGTTTTAGCATATTTTAACTCTTAGAAATTGTCAATCTTTTACACGCGACTTATTATAATAAATAGATTTATACGTACAAAACAGTATATATAAATATGACATTCAAATAAATAAGGAGACAAGAGTTGTATATTAGCTATTTTAAACGACCAATCATTGTATGAATATAACAGCAATTCATGAAAGGATCCTTGAATACCTGACCATTTCTATTAATCAAGTCTAGTTGAAAATACATTTTGCATTTCTAGTTTGTTATTTTCCTTTCAATTAAACGCATAACAGCTTGTCATGATCATATTCAAAACAAGACTATTCAAATTCAAAATGAATAATTTATGTAAGAATACATTCGTTATATAATCAATACATATTCGCTACAGTATGTTACAAAGAACAAAGTTATCAAGTGAGTGTTATTAACAAATGTCCATTAAATATGTTTTGAGTTGAGGTGTGGAGATGAGAACAATGTCATCGCAGTCGCTTAGAGAAGCAGGCTGATTCGGTGTTCGAAGGCTTTTCAACCAATATTTAGGTTAATATTAAACATATAATATACCGTCTTCACCTCGTACACTACTGCTGTAGCTCTCGGACCCGTTCCAGGTGACACCCATCTTCAACAAGAACTGATCTAAGGAATCCTACCTTTCTGATCATATAACCTACCTACTTTCCCAATACTGCCTAGATTTTATTATTTAATTATTTTAACTCTATTTTATTATTATTTTAGTTACTATTATTTAGTCTAATGCTTTTTCTATTATTTTCGTCATTGTCAAGTCTGTCAAGTCGTCGCTTCATTTTCTTTAACGGTTTAAATAATATATCGCTTTGATGATTTACTTGTTCATTTATTAGATTACCTGATTCTTTATGTTTAAATATTTCTAATTCTTCAGTTACATTAAGTCTTTGTCCTTTCTGTCCTGTCTTTATTAAGGCCATTGAATTTTCTAAACTGTCCGGTTCATGACCATGTTCTGTTAAGTGGCTTGCGTAATTAGATTTGTTCGTATTATTTAGATAATCTTTAATGTGTTCTTTATACCTTAGTTTTAGGGTCCTTCCCGTTTGTCCAATATAATATATATATATATATATTATATATATTATATATCAATATATAGTTTACATATATATAGTATATGTATATACAATTTTTACATTTTAGTTTATATACTCCCCTTTTTTCATATTTATTATTTTATTTTCCGTTGAGTTATCTAGTCTTTGGTTTATTCAATTGTTTGTTTTAAACCCTATATTTATATTGTATTGCTTTAATAAGTTCTCGATTTTATACCTTATTTGACCTATAAACGTCATATACGCGTATTTATCATTATTAGTTCTTTCATTATTAAAATTTATTTTACTTCTTCTGGTTTTTAGCATTTCGTCTATTACTTTTTCAATAGACTTAAAGAAAATGATGCGACGACTTGACAGAGACGAAAATAATAGAAAAAGAATTAGACTAAATAATAGTAATTAAAATAATAATAAAATAGGGTTAAAATAATTAAATAATAAAATCTAGGCTGTATTGGGAAAGTAGGTAGGTTATATAATTTGAAAGGTTGGACTCCTTAGATCATTTCTTGTTGAAGATGGGTGACACCCGAAACCGGTCAGAGAGCTACAGCAGCAGTGTACGAGGATAAGACGGTATATTATATGTTTAATATTAATAATACTAACCTCTGTGGTAATGACGAAATGCATTAATTCAATATTTAGGTGTTATAACAATTAAAAATTTTACTCAGAGGTTTTGAGACTCTTACTGATTTTGCCAACTCCTTTTCTTTTTTTTTTTTTTTTTTTAATATGGAGTATTATGTGATTTACATGCGTAATAAACTACTCCACTAAAACCTTTGCACACCAATAACCAACATGTTGTTCGCAGCTGTTATCATTGGTGTGCAAAGTTCACTGTGGAGTAGCTTATACACAAGTAAATCTGCCGACCCGTGGTGTTTACTTAGTAGAGAGGTGAAATATATGACTTTGTCAAGTAATGTCATATGGTTTTATTTCCAAAAGAGACTTATCTCACTAAACAAAAAGAGTCTGCAAAACCAATAGCAGTCCCAAACTTCTGGATAAGATTTTTACTGGTTATGATACTATACAATCTATATAAATAAAAGGAAGGTTTTGTCTGTACATAGCTTAGAACTGACTCGTTTCAAGTTTTTTTTTTTACGTTTTATCCATTCGAGAAACCGAATCCACCCTTAGAAAAATTTCTGTCTGTCGGTTTGTCTGCAAAATTTTAACACAAATAAACTCAACCATCATACGACATACCAAGCTGAAACTTTCATCCTAGATTTATGTATGTCTAACTTAAAATATATAGGCTCTTAATGGATTAAAAATTCAGTTTAGAAGCAAAGTTACGAACTTTTAAGCTGTATTTGGCTAATTTCACAGACATGTTTATTTGTTGAAAATATACAGGTGCAGCAAGTAGGTCTTGTTTTTTAATTTCAATTTTATTTGCATTTAAGCTGCTAGGAAGAGATAATTAACAAAGTGTTTACCAAAGTTCAAGATCTACTATCTTATTCATATTAACTGGCTTTGTGAACGATCAATTCTCATCCCTACAAATGAGCAGGCAGGAATAATCAATAAACAAGTTCTTGAACTATATCAAGCTGTAGAAAGAACTTACAAGTTAGTAAACAGAGTGGATAATTATTAGGAAGCAGTTCATTATCCAATTGAATTTTTGATTCTGGAACTGCTTCTGGACTGCCTGATCATGACTAAAAAATTAAATTAGGGCCACCAATCATGCTGTTACGAAACTTGAGTGAACCAAAAATGTGCAACGGACACGACTCCGATGATACGTCGTAGAGGCTGATATCATGACTGGGTATGATACCGGGGAGCCATGTATGCCATTGATACCTAGCAACTGTCCCTTTCAATTCAAACGGTTGCAATTTCCCGTCAGCGTTGGGTTCGTAATGACGGTAAACATGTCGACGTATCACAGTGTGGTCGAAAGGCCGAGGCACGTGGAATAAAACAAACAAGGTAAACATGTCGCAGAGCCAAACTCTGTCTAGCGCAGGAATTGAAGTGAAACCAAGTGCCGATTCTAATAAAAGCCCCGTACTTTGAGCATCTCTTTACGAAGTCACCTCTAACATATTCTAATAATTCAGTTCGTCATGTGAGGTCTCACTTTCGGAACTGTCAGTCTGTTCTTATACACCAACAGTTACAAAGCACTGGCATCAGCTTCCAGCGAGCTGTTTAATTTGATAAAAAAAAAAGAAGATCTTCTGCAAAGGTTTGTTCAAAATATTAACTGGACAGACTTTTTTTTTAAATAAGTGTACACAGTTTTTTCTTTACTAATGTTAATGCACATATAAATCAATATAAAACACACTGATTATATAATCAAATCTGTATTATTGAGTAAAATAATTTCTTTTGTCTTTAATTTCAAAGAAACTACTTTATGTTAAAGAGAATAATAAACTAATTGATTTTATATTTTGTATTAA
>JAPFBL010000507.1:22500-52500 GCA_026182355.1 Hermatobates lingyangjiaoensis
AGCATCAAGTAAGCATATGTATGCCTCATAGAGGCATGTTTTTTTGAGACAGTGATGCCAAAAGGAACTCAGTGATTGAGTAAAATTTAGGATTGTTTGCCCACAGTGTTGCCGGTTTGATATAAAAATACACTAATTTAGTTGATAAAAGTACAATAATTTAAGACAGTTTTTTTTTGAGACAATGATGCCAAAAGGAACTCAGTGATTGAGTAAAATTAAGGATTGTTTGCCCACAGTGTTGCCAGTTTTATATAAAAATACACTAATTTAGTTGATTAAAATACTATAATTTAAGACAGTTATTTGTTTTAGATACTTCATTTTACAGGGATTCCTAATTCTATGCAGGGATACCAACTTAGAGATAAAATATAAAACTTTTATTTCTTCATTAACTGTGCAATCTGTTATTGTGTAGTATTTACTCGTGTTAGCAAAAGTATTAAGTCTCTACATAAAAAAGTTTATTACTAGAAATTAAACAACGCGTTTTGAACACTTGATATTCTTCTTCAGGTTACATGAACCAGAACTCGATTTTCAGTTTAAATGATACATGTAAGTGTTCAAAAAGCGTTGTTTAGTTTCTTATAATAAACTGTTTTTGTGTGGAGACTTAATACTTTTCCTAACATTTTTTTCTATAACACAGTGTTATAACACTGTGCTTTCTATAATGAAAAGTACAGTGTTATGTTATAGAAATAACTTTTTAAATCCTAATATTATATTATAATATAATTGTTTGTTTGTTTTCTCGATGCCCATACACCTTTCAGAAAACATTGTGGTGTTTCACAATTTTAAGGTTTCACCTTTTAGTGCTGCTCTAGGAGTGGAAAATTTGGCTCATTTATTATTGGACACCCATTTTAGTAATGTGCAAGTCACATCACCTGTTGATTCTCCATTGGGAGTCCTAAATTTTGCTTAACTCAAATATAATTAGAGCAAAATTTAATTTTGCTTTTAAACGAGTATCTTATACTCGTATGATTCAAGCTCGGGAGTGACGGTTTAATAACATTCTCCGAGGAACAACGTGATCAGATTTATTCATCTCCCGCGTAAATAAATCGCGAGAGCCACATGGGGATCAATAATATAATTGCATAGATGGCACATTTTGCTAACTTGATCATAAAAAAAATTTTCTATCTTTAAAATTAAAATGTTATTTAATATACAGATATTGACCCAAAAGGGTGCTGAGTAATATAAATTTGATATCATTTTTTTCTGAAAAGAAGACATCCACTGAAAATAAGTCCTAGCGTGATTTTCGAGACGTTTAGGACTATAAACCCTGCCCTGAAAATAGGCCCTAATTAAGATAATGTGAAAAATATAATTCGTTAAAAAAATTGCTGTTGAATGTAGTAGGTATCTCTAGCTGTCGTAATATTTCAGAGAATTCTTTGGAAAAAAATATTCCAAGAAATTCCTTGTTTACCTCTAAAGTCCGTTTCAAGGAGGCTGCTTAAACAAGAAGTATTAATTTAACCGCAGCTATATTGCAAGACATGAGAAATTTAGACCAATGATTCTACAGGAAATAGATTTGGAGGAATATCCAGAACGGAATTCAAAATTTTTGATAATTTATGACGATGTTCCAAAAGATGACATGACTGTAATCGAATAAGTTTAAATTTTTATATAAAAATAAATATAAAACAAAAATATGTAAATCTACTTAATGTGCTTGAAGCCCCCCCCCCCCCCCCCCCCCGAGAATAAGCCCTAGCACGGATTTTAACTTAAAAATAAAGTAAGACAGTGTCTTATTTTCGGAAAAAGACGGTAGTTAAGATATACCGGGGCCAGTGATTTTTAAAGAAATCCCAAACAGTTTTTGTGAAAAACGAGTAGTAAAGTTTATCACCGCATTAGGGGGTGTAAAAAGAGTTTTATAGGGGTAGGAATCTCAGAATATGCAGTTATCAGGTGATGCTTATTGTCTGCAGTCCCATTGTCCAAGGATATCATAATGGCTCCAGTATTAACCTCTCTAGCGAGGTTATTAACCTCAAAAAAATAACAAGTCTTCCATCAAAAGAAAAGATACTTCTAACCTAGAGTTTTATTATAACAACTCACTCTTCAGACAACAAAACAACTATAACAACAACAGAACAAACTGTGAAGTAACTACTTTAATGTCTGAAAAGTACAACCAATTTAGAATCCAAGTTATATTAGCTAAAAGTAATTTTTACAAGTAGCCGGAAAAAAGGCGGGACTTGGAATAAATTTAGAATTTATAAGGACAAAGGGTTAGCGACAAGGATATTAAACTGCAAAATAAGACAATTAAATGGTCGAACTAAGTGATATACTAGAATTAGTAATAATACAATCCGTCATACCTCGTAAAGTCTCAGAAATGCTCGACCGGTTTCCGGTCCGTCTGGAACCCATCTTCAAGAGCAACTAACTGACTGTGTATTTCATTTTCCTATAACCTACCTATATATATCATCTACATTGTGGAATCAGTGTTGTCTGTGTAGTTAATTTTTTTTGCATATTTCTTTAATTGCTATGTTTTTTCCTTTTATTTCTTATTTCGTTATCTATTTCCAGTTCTTTGTGTCGTCTTTTAAATGCTATTAGTGGTTTTGTTAAAATGTCGGTTTGGTGGTTTATTTGTTCATTGATTATATTATCTATCATTTTACGTTTGTATGTTTCTATTTGTTCCTGTATGTTCATTCGTTGTCCTTTTTGTCCCGTCTATAGTAAGTCCATTGTGTTTTCCATACTGTCTGGGTTATGTCCAAATTTGTTTAAGTGGTGTGCATAGTTTGTGTTGTTGGTGTAGTCTTTAATGTGTTCTTTGAATCTGTCTTTTAGTGTCCTTCCTGTTTGCCCGATGAAGTTTTTACCACAATCTTTGCATTTAATTTTGTATATTCCGCTTTTTTCAAATTTATTATCTTTGTTCTCTATTGTGTTGTTTGTGATTTGGTTTATACTATTATTCCACAATGTAGATGACATATATAAGTAGGTTATAGGAAAATAACATTCACAGTCAGTTAGATGCTCTTGAAGATGTGTTCCAGATGGACCCGAAACCGGTCGAGCTTTTCTGAGACTTTACGAGGTATGACGGATTGTATTATTACTAATTCTAATATTACTAACCTCAGTGGAACTAACCCATGAACTATATTTAAGTGATATACCTTTGAAAATTACTTAGCTTCAAGGAATCCTCCTAGAAAAAAGAACTGGGATTCGATGGGGTAGGTATTGGATGATGGAGTAATATATATATATATATATTCTAAAAGATCCAAATGTTGAAATATAAAAGAAAAAGGGGGTTTCAGAAAAGTGTTTGTTTCCTGCTTTGACAAATATGAGCAGCAAGAATGAAGAATATGAGGACATTGGGTCGCACACAAATATCACTATTCTGCACTTGAGTTAGGCAAACTTAGGACTCTCAATGTGCAATCAGTCTTCATTGTGTGGTATCAAAAAGGGGTCAATGTTCGGCCTATGTGGGACAGCCACTGCAATCAAAAGGGTTACCTACTACTACTACTATTACAGTGATTTATTTCAAGTATTTCTGGGCATATATCTAGGATAAAAGTTTCAATTTTATTATGTTTTATTACTTTACTCTATGTAATGTATAGTGATCGTGAAAAAATTCGATCTCGAGATTCTGACGGAATTATATGTTTGAGGTCCCAAAAGTCGTTTTTATGATGTTCCTTCGATCGTGTGGTGTATGTGTATGTGTGTATGTGTGTGTGTGTGTGTGTGTGTGTGTGTGTGTGTGTGCGTGTGTGTGTGCGTGCGTATGTGTGTGTGTGTGTGTGTGATGTGCATATATATACATATATATTTATACCAATTAAAATAAGCAGTGACACATAAACTGAAACACAACAAAGACTCACTTTTCAATATTTCGACTGCCATTACGCTCGAAATATTGAAAAGTGAGTCTTTGTTGTGTTTCAGTTTATGTGTCACTGCTTATTTTAATTGTTATCTGTCCTACCGGACCGTTTTTCGTTTATCGTGGCATATATATATATATATATATATATATATATATATATGTGTGTGTGTGTGTGTGTGTGTGTGTGTGTACGCGCGCGTTTGGGTGGGTGGGTGGGTGAGTGTGTTAGCATTGCTTGTTACCACGCTACGGTCCAGAATCTTTGATGGATCAAGTTGATATTTAACACATAAATGGGCCTCATAGTGTAGATGATTCCTATTGTTTGGGAAGAATTATGCATGATAGGAAAGTCACTTTTTTTTTTAAAGATAATCCCTGCTTATTTATACCGGAGACGTTGAACCATCAAAGAAGGAAGCATTCGACGCTTGATTGAAGAAGTAAGCAAATATATTTAAATTTTTAAACAATATACATGAAATGGAATGATGAACAAAAAATATTATTTCTATAATAAAAATACCATTTGCTATAATAATGCAAAAAAAAATTAATATTTGGAATAATAACTTAAGGAATAAATATGGAGTGGCCTACACTCAACTTTACTATAAGTAAACTTAATATTAAACTTCTTGGTTATATAATATATAACTTTCTACTTAGGCATAATATAAATGTCCAATAGAGAAAGGCTTATTAATCATTCATTCCTGGAAGTAGTACAGATAGTGATTGATCCACTTATCAATATATATACTTATTTTTGTATATCACAGGACTGTTGCATATAATATCATTACTATAGTTACAGCAGTAATAACATTTTTGAAAAGCGAAAATATAGATTTCCTGTTACGAAATAATCTCTTACTGTAGAACATAACTTTTGTCCCAATAGCCAGTGGATCCCTTACATAGTTTATTTGACATCCTTCTATATTGAAAATTTAAGACAAATTTTTGCATTTAAAACTTGAAAATATTCCTATTTTGTCTCAAAATTGTCAGAAACATGTAACAAAAAATCATGAGTGGTCTACACTCAACTGTACTATAAGTAAAAAAGTATCAACCGGTTAACAACATAAAGATATTTGTCTTTTTAATAGCTTTTGTTTTGTCAAAATTTCAATATCTGTTGAAAAAAAAAACTTTTTTTGTTTTAAAAATTTTAAAATTTCTTTCCTTTATCTCTCTCTGATTAGATGATGAATATGTACTTTATACCACTGTCTATAGTCCTATCTTCTACCCAATATAGTAGTTGCTAAATCATTGCATCTTATTCTCTAAATCTCGTTTTAATTGATTATTATCACTACTTAAAAATTCCAAAGGAGAAAATTTCATTACTTAAGTAAAGGTATTAATTTACAAAACCAAATGGCTTAATGAATTTCTAAATAAAAACCAATTAATAAGAAGATAGCAAACAGATAGACACAGGAATAACTCGCTTCTATATTTCGACCATTGTCGTCATCAGGAGGTGTAGAGTCCCGCAGGAAGGCAGAGGAACGGAAGTGAGTTATTCCTGTGTCTATCTGTGTGCTATCTTCTTTTTAATTGGTTTTTATTTATAAGCCCGCCGAACTGTTTCATTTAATGTATTTCTATTTATATTCAGCAATCAAATGTAATAAACACTATCTACACTTTAAGGCCCATTTTTATAGAGAATATTAACCTCATTTATGAATGATTATAGACTCTAACGTCTACACAAACTTTAGATATGCACGCACACCCAGACATCATCGAAAAAACGTCATAAAGCAACTCTGAGAACGTCAAAATATGTAAATTCTTCAAAATCTTGAGACGGAATGTTTTCACGATCATTGTACTTTACTTATAGCAAACTAACAAGTTTTGTAGTTTACAAAACAACCTTGTGTGGAAACTTTTTCAACAATTCATATAAAAATCGTTTTATATACGATTGGAGTAATATTAACTACCAGTATATTTTTTTTTCAGTATACTACTTTTTCGGTTTAATTTAAAATAATCAAAATTTAATTTAAACTTCAATATAGTATATATATATTTTCATTTGACAAACTATAAATATATATATATATATACTTTTTCGATGAAAATACGATCCGAAATGGACAAATACAGTTCAATGTACATAAAGAAACATAGAGAAATTAAAAGCACACACTTACAGTCTCTAATTTTTCGTTGAACCGTCTTCAGGAGAGACGGAGAGACTCCAACTGTCTCTGTACCAATGTTTCTCTCTCTTATCTCTCCTGAAGACAGTTCAATCGAAAATTAGAGACTGTAAGTGTGTGCTTTTAATTTCTTTATGTTTCTTTATGTACATTGAACTATATATATATACCAATTTGAACAATATTGAAATGAATTATTTTAATTTAGACTTGCAATATTTTAAATTAAACTTGGATTATTTTAAATTAGGTTTTGTTGCAGTGGCAGTGTCACAAGAGAACAGACATAGGCTGAACTTTGGCTCTTTGAGATACTACTCAATGATTTTACATTGGAAGTACTAACTGAAGTGTATTATTTAGATTAGGGGAATGAATTCGTGACCAATCACTTAATGCCCATTTTCAGGGACGTTGTATCACATTTTTTTTCACGTTGGACATAAATAAATCGAGGGCCAGATTGGGTATTGCACCCTGGATCTAACAGTCCATAATCGAACAGGTTATCTCTGGGCTAATCTGACTCCTCTATTTAAAATTAAACTTAGATTATTTTATAAAGTTGTACTTAGTACATAAAATATAATTTTAATACATTTAATTGATCAATTGATATTCACCAATCATGAGGTATTTGTTATGTTAATTATTTATTGATATTCACTGAAGAGCATGCTATACAATACAAATAATTCTATGAAAAAATAAAATAAGAGAAACTACAAGAGTACAATAAAAATAGTAATAATAGTACGTTTATAGTACAACAATATAGTAGAATAATTGAAACAATGTTAGAAAGTTTTTTTTAATAAAATATAGATGAACTAAAATAAAATAATGTTTTAGAACTAAATAAATTTTAATGTAACCATACACTACAAGGGAAAAAATATGAGAATAACATTGTTTAAGCTCTGAAATTACTAAAGGAAATTTGGAAAATAGGTACAACTAACACATAAATAAGTGTATTCAATGATATTAAAAGATGTTTTTTTAATGTTGTTATAGAATATACTATTTTTATTCAGTTGATAAATTTGCTGAGCTTTGAAAACGATTACAATGTGAATTACTGCATGATATATATGATAGTAAATAAATTAAATATTCTATCTCCCTGGTGAGGTGTAATGGTGATCAAAATATACTATTACTAATAATATATTACTATACATAAAAGTGAAAAGTCTGAAGAAATATCAATCAAACTCGTAATATAGAAAAGAAAATTAATATAATGTTTCCACTGACCGTTACTATGATGTTCAGTATCTTCTGTATTCTTTCATTGTCGTTCAATCAACGTAGAAACTAATTGAAAACAGATATATTAAACTAAATTCTTCAATCAGAACACATTTGAATTCATTTAAACTATTAAATGACGCTAGTAAGTGACGCCAAGTAAAAGTGACGCTATTAAAAATGAAAAGGACTTGGAAAAAAATGAGAGCTATGATTGGTTGAAATAATCATACGATATAAAAGACATGCGCATTATGTGTAACGTAGGCGGGAAATGAAGGGACTGACCATATTCTGCGTGAATAATTATTTGTTTACTAAAAGGAGACCTGAATCTGAATTGAATTCCATTCAAAGTTTTAAAAGTCATTTCTAATCCATTTTATACTTTGATAAGAATAACTTTGTTTTACTAGCTTTATTGAATATATAAACTCTATATTATAATATTTCCTTTTTATTTATTATAAGTTATCAAACTAATGTCAAATATAAATAACTTACTGCAGATATTGAATTTAATATCATGATAACAACGAAACGTAACTTGTTTTACTGGCATTATTTAATCTGATAAACTCTGTATTATGAGGATTCTTTTTAATTTATTATAAATAGTCACAATAGTGTAAAAAATAAATATGTTACTAGAGACATTGAATTTGATATTATATTATCAAATAGCATAACAAATAACACCATTCTTCTCTTATTGCATACGTACGTCCTATACATCTTTATGATCTACCTCTTGAATTTCAAAATATTAAATACAATTTCTCGAAGGGCAATTATCCTTCATTATTATCCAATTTACCGAAATTTAGTTGAGACCATCTATTTTCATTCTCGAGTATAAATTAATGCACTAACTATTTCTATATTACGTCACTTATCACAGACCATTATATAGCTAAAATTAAAACAAATAATGCTTTAACTTATCCAATATGGTTCTCCTAAGACTTAATAAATAAAAGTAAGCAAAAAATAAAGATGTATCATTTATTCTTCAAAGAAATCAGTGATAGTAACTACTACAGTAATTTTTCATCTTTTAGAGCTGAATGTAAAACTTTAATCAGGAATAAGACAACAGATTTGTAGCTGATGTAAAAAAAAAAGAGAAAATGTAATAGTATAGAGTAATATTAACACATTCTGGAACATACATAAACCCTAATAAATCAAGCTGTGAATTTAAATCTTCTAATATGAATTCGAATCAAGAGTCTTCCTCACATGGTTTTATGATTTCTAACTTATTTATTAAATATTTCTTGATCCTCCTTCTTCTTTTACTTCTTTATTTTGAAGTAATAGTCATAATATACATATTTACAGTTAAATAACACATATGAACATATTGAAAACATAATTTCATATTAGTAATAGACCTCCAAGTCCTGACAATATCCCTACAATCTTTATTAAAAATTGCTCACCTTATTTAACTGCTTCTCTTTTTTTATATTTACAATCTTTGCTTCTGATATAGAAAGACACCTATGATATTTCACTACACAAAGCTGGAGATAAATCACAAATCACAAACAATATGCCAATATCATTCTCAAATAATTGATTCATTCAAATATTCATTTTAAATATTTGATTAATTTAAATGACTACTAGTTTGCTTTCCTTTCGAAATTATATCCTCAATTCTATGAACTCTGTTTGCAGGTTTATGTGATTTATACTGACTTTGTCAAAGCATTTGATAAGATAGATAATGGTATATTCTTTTCTGACTGCCTAACCTTACAACCTTAAAACCTTACAAACATACAAATCCTTAAAGTTAAAACATTTAATTCAAACCCGTTCTTCAAAACATCTGGAGTTCCTTAAAGGTTTCATATTGGTCCATTACTTTTTTCAATATTTGTCAAGACATTTATTTCCTCTTATTAGATGTTGAATTTTTACTCTTTTCTGATAATCTTGAACTTTACTTCAAGGTAGCCTCCTCTTTCAAGAAATAAACTTTTAAACTGTTGTTCTTCTAATAATCTTAATCTAAATTTTTCAATATTGTTCTTTTCCCGTTCAAAAAACACAATAATTTATCCTTATACTTAAATTTGAATGTAACCTTCTGACCAGAGTGAAATCTGTGATTGATTTATCATAGATCATTTACAGTAAATTAACTTTTAACATCATAGAATTGATTTAAAAAACAGCAGAATGAAAATTCTGTATTTATTCACAAGAAATTCATATAGCTTCAAAGATCCCAATACTTTTAGTTATTGTGTGATTTTACTTATGATTACAGAGAAAAAAACAATAAGCCTTCCAACACAAAAGAAAAGGTAAATTAATTTTTGTGAGAGAAGACTTAGTGCTACTTTTGTTACTCTTTATAAATCCCTCGTTCGTTCTTCTAATTTGTGAATATGTTTGGAGTCACCTGTTTGTAACCCTGATTACAATCATTATCATAAATTTACTTCAATCTGTCCATTTCAAATTCCTTAAGAAGCTTTCTCGTAAGTCCAGTTATTCCTAAAGATTCATCTTACTATCGTCTCTTTTGTGATCAACAAAATATGTCTGATGTCGTATAGACATATTTATGATCCTTTATGATCATATAATCATTAAATATAATGAATGGAGTTGCTAATAATGGCTATTGTTTTAATTATCAATTAAGAAATATTAAAAAAAATTAGATTAAAATAAGATTAAAAAATCTTAACAAAGCCTGGAGTGGCTTACAATCTACTTCACTAAAAGTAAAAAAAAACTATCAAACTGGTAAAAACATGATTATTTTTGTCTCTTAAATAGCTTTCACATTCAATCATAAGTCGACATTTTAATATTTTATTGAAAAAAAAAATACCTTTCCTGTTGTCTCAAACATTTGTTATTTATTCCCTAATTAAATCATGAATATGTACTTTACATAGCTGTCTTAATTTCTTATAAGTTTCTCCCAAAATCATTGTATCTAATTCCTTAAATGTCATATTCTGCAAGCTAAATGTAATAACAAAACTATAAAAATAGTAATATATATAAAATTTAATGAATTTTTATTAATGTAATATGATTATAAATTAATTAAAATCAAATAACTCTTTTTTAAAGACCAAATATATGTCTTATATTTTTAGAACCCTTTATAATATTATTTTAAAAATAATTATGGGAGCCTTTATATTTCATATATGAGTCTCTTAAAATGTCTTCCACAATTTACAATCTCTGATTTATATGCAGGATAATAATATATACTATTTCGCCAAGAATGTTCTCAATTTTAAATTATGTGTCACATTTTGATCTTTTATAAAATTATTATATTTAGCATTTTATGACATGCTAGTGTTTTTTACTTTACTATAAGTAAAGTATATTTTTAAAATTACTTTTTCCCCTTGTTCAAAAATCCAATTACTCTGAACAAGAATTGAATTTTTTCTGTGTACTGTGCTCTGTTAAGATATTAATACGATTCATAAACACAAACAAACTTACATCTGATATTATGTTTTGTTCTAAATTAATTCTAATATTAATTATTAATTACTTAAGTTAATTAAGTAATTATTAAGTATAAAGATAGATTGATTAGAGCATTTTGTGAGACAAATCCATCATAACATGGAAAGCATATGAAATTATATGTTTGATTAGTGTTGATTTTTTACTTATAAGAACTTTATTCTTTATCAAATCATATTAAGTTATTTTACACAATAATTTTTCATTAAACCTCTAAACATGAATTATATTTCAGTGGATTGACTCAAAAAATGACTTAGTCAATATAAAGTATAGTAAATAAAGCATTATAGCCAGGATCAATATTCAGTTATTATAGCTTTATCCTTCTTTGCCATATTTAAAATCTTCATGAATTATTTTGTATAAATTGTTAATTCTTTGTTGAATTTATTGGCAAATTATCGTGGTTTTCTGAGTCGTTTAGAGTTGAAAAACATTTTCTGAAAACAGAATATGTACTGTAACGCCCTTTTGGTGAATGTAATTTATCTCGTCATGGTCTACAGAATGCTCTATTTTTACGTATAGTTTCATATCGATGGTTTAAATTTTATGCTTTTATTTTATGGCTTGTATTCATCGTACAAGCTTTCAGATTGATTTTTAAGTCAACATGTGTACATTTAATAAAAAAAAAAATTCATGTTGTTTTAAAAATCTTAGATTATTTTTCTTTTATTACTTTTTTTTAGTCTCAAGTTTTTAGTCCTAGTTTAGGAGAAAAAAAATATGGCCTAAAAACCAGGTTTTTTGTCAAAAAATAAAGTAACTTTCGCATCAAGCTTAATTGGTCCCATGCAATAGGGCTCATTTATAATATGAGGCACATTTTTGTGTAAAACATCAATTTGATTCATCAAAGATTCTGGACCGTAGCGTGTCCACAAACTTTTGATACAAACTCACCCATACTCACACCATACTGACCATACTCACACCATACTCACCCATACTCACACTATACTCACCCATACTCACCCATACTCACCCATACTCACGCCATACCCACCCATACTCACACCATACTTACACCATACTCACACCACCTACTCACACCATACTCACCCATACTCACACCATACCCACCAATACTCACACCATACTTACACCATACTCACACCATACTCACCCATACTCACACCATACTCACCCATACTCACACCATACTCACCCATACTCACACCATACTCACCCATACTCACACCATACCCACCCATACTCACACCATACTCACCCATACTCACACTATACTCACCCATACTCACACCATACTGACCATACTCACACCATACTCACCTATACTCACACCATACTCACCCATACTCACCCATACTCACCCATACTCACACCATACCCACCCATACTCACACCATACTTACACCATACTCACACCATACCCACCCATACTCACACCATACTCACCCATACTCACACTATACTCACCCATACTCACCCATACTCACACCATACCCACCCATACTCACACCATACTCACCCATACTCACACTATACTCACCCATACTCACACCATACTCACCCATACTCACCCATACTCACCCCATACCCACCCATACTCACACCATACTCACACCATACCCACCCATACTCACACCATACTTACACCATACTCACACCATACTCACCCATACTCACACCATACCCACCCATACTCACACCATACCCACCCATACTCACACCATACTCACCCATACTCACCCATACTCACACCATACCCACCCATACTCACACCATACTTACACCATACTCAGACCATACTCACCCATACATACATAGACAGACATCATCGAAAAAACTTCATAAAACAACTTCTGGGACCTCAAAATATATAAATCCGTCAAAATTTCGAGATTGAATTTTTATATAATCGAATTTTTATATTACATATAATAATGTAAAAAAAACTATTAAAGTGATTAGTAAACTACTAGAAGTAAAAGAAATAAATAAAAAGTATCATCCTTTGATAAAACAAAGAGATAACGCATTTGTTTAAAAAAAAACAGGAATTAAGTGAAAATGAATTGCAGGGTAAAACTAACGACTATAAAAAGGTTAAAGCATTCATAACTATATTGAGAGAAGTTATTTGACATTGTAGGAGATCATAAAAATGGAAATGAAAAAGTGATAATGTTGGAGGGAAGGAATTAGGAGGTTAAATATTTAGAAGGGTCAACAAATCTACATATCAAAGAATAAAGAAAAGAGCATAACTTTGTAATCACTAATCAGTTTTTCATTCTGAGGTAAAATGGATAAACCAACAAAAGTCTCCACACAAATGAAGTTTTATTCAACGCGTTTCCAACACTTTGTCTTCCTGATGATGTTGTCTTCACTTGACCAACCCGTCAGTACCACATCCTTGGTGTCTTCCTGATGATGAACACAAAGTGTTCGAAACGCGTTGAATTAAAACTTCATTTGTGTGGAGACTTTTGTTGGTTTATCCATTTTACCTCAGAATGAGTAAATACCACACAATTACGGATTGCACAACTATTGATTTAATCAGTTTTTGTTTTAATAAATGAATCTATTATTGCATTAGTATAATTGCTCGTGGATATGCTTATGTCGTGAGAATTCGTAAGTCCTTTAATAGAATAGTTACTAAGATATCGGTAAGGAAGGTCTGTAACAATTCATTAACAGAAGCACAAATCAATATTCCTTTATCACGTATCGTGCAGTCCAGATATCCCACATATAGCGCTAGATCAGAGTTTATCAAACTTTTTTTGTTTTAAAAATTTTAAATTTTTTTTCCCTTATCTTTCTGTGATTAGATCATGAATATGTACTTTATACTGCTATCTAAAGTCTTATCTGTTTATCCAATACAGTGGAGTTCTTAAATCATTGCACCTTATTCTCTAGATCAGAGTTTTTCAAACTTTTTTTCGACGCGGAACCGTTTTTGGTTCCAGTAACTTTCTTGCGAACCCCAGATTCTAATATTTCATACAGTCATAATAACAATATTTTCATATGCCTTTTTAATTAGAGTATGTATGATTTTTTTTTTCATCGTAGGATGTGGAAAAATCTGTTCATCAGATCCCTTAGCAAGACGTCTTGCTTAGAGTATGTGGGGTTGGGGGTCCCGACCCACTAAAAAACCACATCCTATTTACTGGCAATACCCGACACGGAAACCGTTAGAACATTACTTCATGCCGGTGCCTCAGTCCTCCTGAATAGGATTCACCTTCTTCTCCCTATTCGTTCACCTATGAATTATCATTGTCCTTGCCTCACACCACTTTCGTTCTTCTTATGACGGAGAACCGCCTCTACAAAGTTTGCAGCTTTTGACGTGTTATCTTCATAGTATGTATGTATGATTAAAACAAATAAAAGGGTAATATTATAAAGAAACATTCCTTTCATTTTATTTTGGGTAAATAAATTGAATATTTAAATTTACAAGTTTTGATTGTTTTAAAATATTATATTTTTGATGTTTATATATTAATTATATTATATTTTAATTATATTATTAATTAATTATAATTATAATTAATAATTATATTTTATACATAAAATATTTTATAAATTTGATTGTATATATAACTTGAACTGATGGTTTATTTCTTTATGCCCTAAAATAAATGATTTTTTTTTACTTTTAAATGTTTTTTATTTTGCTAAATATACTTACTGTGTATATATCTTGAATCATGTTAAGAATACTATATCAAAAGCTTGGGCCATATAAGTATCTGTTTCCGTGCCTTAATAACAAGAAACAATTAAAGTTATCCCTGTCAATCATGTTCAGTGAATTAATTTCAATAACTATTGTTATAATTTCTGAGTGACACAAAGGGTCACGGGTAGTCTAATACTTTCATAATCATGAAATCAAACAAAAGTTGATTTTACTACTAATTATAATGTTTTTACATTTAGAATTGTTTGTTTTTTCTTAAAACAATTACTCAAGAAGAAGGGATAGCTAACTGTATTTCTTTTGACAGAATAAAGTGATATTCCATTAACGTTATTACTCCAAATGTGAGTTTCTCTTATACTTTCAAAATTTGATTCTTTATTAATAAAAACATTTATTATTTTTACAAAATGACGTTTTTTCTGAACATGAGCATTTTTCGATATTATTCTTTTAAAGTTTTTTTTTTAAATTAACCACTCACCCTTGTTAGTCACCTTTGTTATAAAAGTCAATGCCTTACTCAACAGGTCATTGCTCTTGTCTGTCAACACTTTAGTTTCTTTCTCACTCGGTACAGCTGTGTGTGGGCGTTGGGAAAATACAAAGAGATGTCATTACCCTTTCAGACTGTGGTACTCAAGCAATGTGCTGAGTGATTCTTCAGTGTGCCACCAAGTTTTACGAATCCATACAGTATCGGAACACAGAACACACACACACACACACACACACACACACACTCGCACGCACGCACGCACGCACGCACGCACGCACGCACGCACGCACGCACCACACACACACACACACACACACACACACACACAACACAAAACACGCACACACACACACACACACAAAAGTCTACACACAGAAAACATTGTCTACAATCTTGAATTGATAATAAACAAGAAGTTTATATGCAAAGTACCATATAGCTGAGGAGTGTTAAAATTATCTATAATACTTCAAGAGAGTAAAAGTTTTCTCATCACTTAATAATAAATTCCTCATTTCCCCTATCTTTAGTCACAGTCATGATGTTATGTTTTGTATCCTTAGTCACAGTCACAGTCATGATATTACGTTTTGTATCCTTAGTCACAGTCACAGTCATGATATTATGTTTTGTATCCTTAGTCACAGTCACAGTCATGATATTACGTTTTGTATCCTTAGTCACAGTCACAGTCATGATATTATGTTTTGTATCCTTAGTCACAGTCACAGTCATGATATTATGTTTTGTATCCTTAGTCACAGTCACAGTCATGATATTATGTTTTGTATCCTTAGTCACAGTCACAGTCATGATATTATGTTTTGAATCCTTAGTAATAAATACAATTATTCAGTTTAAGTAACATGAATTGGCATGCTAGCTTTGAACATGAAAACATGGTATGCTTTTCAGATATGGTTTTAAATCAAGAACAAACACAATTGAAGCTAACACACAAATGAACCCACACTACTGTGTGAGCATGGCAGGTATAAATCATGCCTGCAATACTTTAAAATTAAAGGACGACCCACTTTGGTTGTGTTCTTCAAGAGCCATGCAGACAGTTTATCACACTGCAGTGGAGTGTCCACATCTGGAACTGACTACAGCTCCACTGATACGCCGGCTGCTGCTACATTCTGACCCTCTAACCACTACCTCATCCGATAAAGGTGTATCTCATTTGCTTCATTTTATATTTTGCTTAAATCAGAGCGTCTACTTTTTATGTCTACTTATATATATATATATATATAACAATGATCAAACCACAATAAGAAATGGGAAAACAAGACTAAGATCTTTCAACCGTAACAAGCGGTCTTCGTCAGAGTCAGAGTCAGTTGGGTTTTTGACTCTGACGAAGACAGCTTGTTACGGTTGAAAGATCTTAGTCTTGTTTTCCCATTTCTTATGTGGTTTGATCATTGATTGTTATTTCACGTGTTTATATGAAAGCTTTATATATATATATATATATATATATATATATATATATATAATATATATATCAATGATCAAACCACAATAAGAGGGTTGACAGCTAGCGTATAGTTTTTTACTTTTTCTTACTGTACTCCTTTGTTTCCCCAAACATCCCCTTCTGGACATTAGTCCTTTCCTGCGCTTTCACCCTTTTAAAATACCACACTTCCCTCCCACTCTTCTCAACTCCTCACCAGATGTTTTCTGCATCTAATGTTCAGTTGGGTTTTAGACTCTGACGAAGACCGCTTGTTACGGTTGAAAGATCTTAGTCTTGTTTTCCCATTTCTTATTGTGGTTTGATCATTGATTGTTATTTCACGTGTTTATGTGAAATCTTTATATATATATTCTTCTATGAGTTGTCCGGGGAAAGGAATATGATTCGTTACAATGTTGACCAATAGGAGTGAAGTATACAGGTTCATGCGTGAGGTCCCAGTTACCCGCTGCTCAGCGAAGCCTCAGTCATTCTGCCAATAGGTATAGAGGTTTCACAGTCCCTCTGTGTTAAATGAAGTTTGGCAGAAAACATTAGCCTCACTTTACAGTGAACTCCTGTTCCCTTTCTATTTTTGATTTTTGTGGTGGTTGGGTGTTGTTGTTTACTATTTTCTGTTACGGATATTGCTAGATTTTTAAATGATACTCTCGGTTGTTTACTGCGAAAAGCGGCCTTCATCTTCATGCCAACGGGGGTAGAGGTCATGCCTTTACACCCCGTTGGCATGAAGATGAAGGCCGCTTTTCGCAGTATTAGCTTAAACAAATATTTTCCCATCCCTATAAAGGCGGAGTTTTTCTTCATTGCTACAATAATCAATTTAGGTTAATATGGTTTGTTGAACAGTCAGTAAAGACATAAAGAGTCAGTATGGTTTGTCATCACTGATGACTCATGTTTGTGATTGACATAATAGGCTGAACATTTCTAATATTTATAATCTCATAGTTTCATTACAGAACCTTCTGCTAACTTTAAATTTAACAGCTCAGAACGCAAAATTAAAAACACAGCTAAGTTTAAAAGCAAAATCAAATCAAAGGGCCGAGTGCAGTAATAATGAATAAGTAAGAATGACATGATTAATACTTTCACTTGCAAATATATTTTGTGTGTGTGTGTGTGTGTGTTTGTGCATACGTGAATGTGTAAGTGAGAGAGTTGGTTGTATGAGAATGCGCGTGCGTCTCTATGAGACTGAGTGAGAGGGTTTATATGAGAATGACTTTAGTTAAAATGTTAACTAAATCATCATTTATAAATAATTTAATGTTTTAAAAATGATTTAGTGTTTTCAAATTGACTCCGATAACAGCTATTAAACATATTTGTCCGGTTTAAAACGGATTTTAAGCAGAATTGATTATAATGAAAAAAATCGGTTTTTATAGGGCTAGGAAAATTTTTGCTTAAACTAATGAACAATTATTTTCAAAAACAAAACTCCTACA
Organism: Hermatobates lingyangjiaoensis; assembly: GCA_026182355.1. NCBI lineage: Eukaryota > Metazoa > Arthropoda > Insecta > Hemiptera > Hermatobatidae > Hermatobates > Hermatobates lingyangjiaoensis. The sequence continues at coordinate 40,539 of JAPFBL010000507.1, forward strand.
TTGTTTTTTGTTTTTTTTTTTATAATTTACTTTTATAAAAAAAGGCCATGGGTTTTTTTAAAAAAAAAATACAATAAATTTAGTGAATTATGCTATTGATTTATATAGTTTCATTGGACAGTTTTTAAATAATCTCAAAAAAAAGTTTAAACTATTGGAATGGATATGAGAAGAAAAAGTGAAAAGACTAAAGCCAAATCATAAGTTAATTACATGAAATCAAAGATATGTATTGGTCAGCCTGGTTTACCTTTATTCGGGCTCGCCGCTTTGACCCCCTGCCCTCCACCAGTATGAAGAGAAGATTACTCTCATTTCATTTCCCATACACCCCCTTCTTCCTTTTCAATGATTAATACAGCGCTGTTCAAATAAAACTCGCCACCCACTTTCCCTTGGTGTCCATTAATCTTTTAGCTCATCCCATCGACATCCCCTTACCACAATCCCTAAACCTCTCTATCTACTTTCTCTTAGTATTAACCCTTTTTTTTTTCGATTTTTTTTTTTAATTAATATAAAGGTAAAAGATGTTTTGTAAGTAATTTTTAATCATTTTTTTTTCTAATATATTTTGATTATATTGACCCCTGTCATGGCTGATAAGATACACGACTACTTACAAATTCTAGGTTAGGTTAGGTTGCAGTGGCAGTCCAACAAGGGAAACACACTTAGGCCGAGAATTGGCCCTTTGTGATACCACAGTGGGAGTCCTAAATTTTGCCTAACTCAAGTGTATATAGAGTAGGGATCTTTAACGAGTACATGACAACGTACAGGCTCGGGACCGATAGTTCAACGTCCTCTCCGAGGGACAATGTACTCAGATTTATTCACCTCCCACGTGAAAAAAATCGAGGGCCATGTGGGGATCGAACCCCGGTACTATCAGTTCAGAGGCGAGCAAGTAACCACTGAGCTAGGCTGACCCCTTTACAAATTCTAAGAAAAAAAAAAAACAGTTTCCATTGTTTGCATTCTATACTAGTGGTTGCCAACGTGGACGATTCGGCTACTCAGGTGGGCGTAGGACTATAGATGGAAGTCAACAATGAAAAACACAGTTTCACACTCTGCCTAATCTATCTACTTGTACTTTAATTTCAGTGAGGTTGACTTTTAAGGAAGATAAGCACGGCCATTCATCACTAGCGACGATTGACTCATGGCAGTTTCCTATTCGTAATAGTACGTAGTTTCACTGTCAATCAGTCAGTGACGCCTACAATATCTGGGTTGTACATGTTAGCTCCGTGCTATGTAAATATTTTATTTTTGTAATGCAACCTTTTGGAGTGATTCACATCTATTTTCCTGATGATGAAGGCATTGAAATATAGTAGTGAGTTTCAGTGATTTCATTTCTGATCATTCTTTTGAAATTTCTAGTTTATTCAGTTGAAGAATCGTTTATCTAATTGGTATGTATATATACTTTTTCATATAGACAAAATTAAAAGCAGACACTTACAGTCCTGAAGACTTACTCTCCTGAAGACAGAGTTCCAACTGAAAATTAGAGACTGTAAGTGTGTGCTTTTAATTTCTCTATGTTTCTTTATGTACATTGATATATATCTATATTTGCACTCATAAAGAACTTCTATGGAAATTTAATGAACAATAGTCCGGGACTTCATAAACTAGACGAAATATTAATAAAATACATAATTAAGCAGATCAAGACTCCTTCAAGTTTAGGAACATTAAATTCAGACGAATTTAACATTCTTCAGTGATGCCAGTAATCCTGAAGACTTCAATCAACCAGGTTAACTTGTTATTATATTTTTTGTTTGGTTGTTCATTTAGCTCTCTGATGATGTTGTAACGAAAGGCCTTAGAGAATTGTAATTATTTGTTTATTGTGGTGTTTAATTCATATATACATATTGATAAAAGTATATATATATATATATAACAGATTCAAATAACGATTAGAGAACACACCTAATATATATATATATATATATATATATAAATGTACATAAAGAAACATAGAGAAATTAAAAGCACACACTTACAGCTTGTAAGTATACATATATATATGTATATACTTTTTCGTTGGAAATACGATCCAAAACGGACAAATATAGTCAATATAGACAAAGAAACATAGAGAAATCAAAAGAACACACTTACAGTCTGTAATTTTCGGTTTGAACCGTTAATAAATAAATTGATAAATTGATTCCTGTCTACCTTATTTTCTGTGACCGGGCGCGCATGCGGCAACACTGTTGGTCTCCAACCGTCTCTGAACCAGTGCGCTTGGTTTCCCTCTCTTATCTCTCCTGAAGACGGTTCAAACCGAAAATTAGAGACTGTAAGTGTGTTCTTTTGATTTCTGTATGTTTCTTTGTCTATATTGATTTATATATATATATATATATATATATACTTCCATTCTCTTGCAGGACTGCCATCTTAGAAATCCAATAGAATTATTTTATTTCAAGAAAAAAAAATAACCATTTAGATTAAAAAAAAAAGAAAACTACGTAAAAATGCATTAATAAAATGACTGAAAAACTTTCTCTTACAATTTAAATAAATTATCATATAAAAATAAATATAATATAAAATATAGAACGGTTGAGTCAAAAGACCATAGTGAGTTTAGTTTATAATATTCTTTAAAGAAAACGAATTCCTTTGTCTCAATTATAGTAAAATATTAAAAGCGTTGATTGAATGGAGGTAATGTTTATAGAAGATTTATTCTTGATTACACTTATGTAATGAAGCTGAATCACGCTCTAATTAACTTATGCAATCATTACAAAGCAAACATGATATTTCTTTTTAGGGTTTAAGGGTATTGTGTCAAATTTTAAGTCTTCTTTTCTCTTATTTATAAATTGAATAGATATTGTATCAGGAACTCAAAGGAATATTTCAGTAGGGTAAAATCAAGTTTTTAAAAAAATATTTATTTACATAATATTTTAATATCTAGCAGCTCTTTAGAGTTTTTTTTTAAATATTTTTCATTCACTCTTCCAAGAACTGTCAAGTAATTTTAGTGGCAAAATCCAGTTTAGTTGCTAAGTAGTTTATTTATTCTACTACTTGAATTACAAATATTTGGACATGAAAAAACTCTCCGCGAGATGGGCGCCGCGATTGCTCACACTTGACCATAAGCGCAATCGTGTGACCTGTTTTGATATTAGAACGTGTACCCAGCCTTTCGGCCATATCACGTAGCAATCGTGTGACCACTTCAAAAAAGTGTTTAGCCATGTTCAGCCGTAATCTGGAAGAATTTTTGCGCCATTTTGTTACTGTGGATAAAAATGGATCCATCACAACACGCCAGAGACCTGAACAGAGATTTGAGTCGAATAAACAAATCATTGCCGAAACAAACGCGTGTTTTGAGAGCTTTGAGAAAACGTATTATTTGGAGGAAATAAAAAATTTAGAAAAACGCTAGACTAAATGTATCGAGCTAAAAGATGACTATGTAGAAAAATAAAATGCTTTTTTGCCGAAAAAATTTTGGTTTTATTTAAAAAATCACGGATTTATCAAACTGCCCTCGTAATCATCGTCAGTTGAAGGTTGATATTTAGAAAACGACTGGGTGCCAAATGGAAAATGACTCAGAGAAATGCACTTAGCTAGGGTTGAGAAAGGATTTATTTTCTCAAGATGTTACCAGTCAGTTAAACTTAACATTTTGCAACGAAACACTTAAGCTAATCTCTCTGAAGCTAATTCTTATAATCAAAAACAACATTTTACTTGTGAAATCTATTATAATGTGGTATTCAATCATTTTTTTTTTTTTTGGTGTGTGTGGAGACGTAATTCTTGAAATACACCAAAATGAACATCATAAATATTTGTTTATTTAAAGCAACTCAAAGAATTGTAAATGTTTTTTAAAGCTTGTCACGATAATAGTTATATGTTATAATTCCTAAGTGTTTAGGTCTAAGTGTTTAAAACTACTTCTCTCACCAACGTTTCGACATATATTTATGTCATCTCCAGGGCTACAACATGTTTTTGCACCATTATTACTATTACTATTCCAATTTGTAAAGTGATTGATAAATCTGATACTACGAGTACAACAATGGATTATCACATTGATATACATGGCATCAATCACTACGTTTCTATTACCTTTCATTTATAAATTTAAAATGTAAACAATAACCAAAATTGTAATAGTAATAATGGTCGAAAAACATGCTGTAGCCCTGAAGATGACTTAAATATCTTTTGAAACGTCGGCGACAGAAGTAATTTCAAACATAAAACACAAACCTTCAAAAATCCAATATAATATATGAATATTGGGTTCAGAAAAGAAATAATGATGGGTAATAGTTATATCTAATAGAAAACAATAATAAGTTTTACATTTTTCAGAAAATATAAAACATAACACAAATTATGCAATAAATTGTAATAAGTAATCTATTGTTATAACGTAGTTGTTGATATTCTAATAATAGTTACTCTTAAATTTATACTTGATACTTTTATTTTACTGAATTCCTTTATATATTTTTATTTTCTAAAAATAAAATCTACAAATACAAAGTAAGCAATGAGAGGAGTAAGGGACAACAAAGTGTTACGTAAGCACATCTACCCACAACCCGATAGCTCAAGCCAAATAGCAAGTTTAGTTTAGCGTAAAGAAGTAGTGCACATAAATGTAAACTGAGATAGATTTATATTTTAAAAATGCTAATAATGTAGGTATAACGTTTAGAAATATTATACTGAATATGGTCTTTGTTAGACAAAAATATGTTGAAAAATACAAAAAAAATTGAATAAGTATTAAGTATACTTTAATATATTAGTATGAATGAGAGAATAAATGTTGATTTTACACTAACTAATCTTTTGATTCGATCTTATATGCTTTGAAAGAAGAAACGCTAAGTCTCCACATAAACCAATGAGGAAAGATTGGTTTGAAAATTAATAATATGTATTTATATTTGAAATGTATTCAAAATTTGAAAATAAGTTTATTTTACTTAGTATTAGTAATTCAATAATGATGAATTGATTACATACAGTCGTAATTTGTTATATCTAGGTATAATATTTTTTAATGAAAACAGAGAATGGCCAGGAGATGAAGGTATAACGAGCAAAGGCTTATCAAGCCTCACTTTGATTCCGTGATAAGACACGGTTATGCTCTTCATCAACGATTACATTTTTAAATTGTAAATGATTCAAATTAATGAAAATTTCTTTAACGCGAAAACTTGTTTAAAATGGAGTTATATAAGTTAAGCTAATATTAAAACTCATAAAACTCGTTTTTTCCATTTTTCTTTTATATATATATATATATATATATATATATATATACTTTTTCGATGAAAATACGATCCGAAATGGACAAATACAGTTCAGTGTACATAGAAAAATATAGAGAAATTTAAAACACAAACTTACAGTCTCTAATTTTCGGTTGAGCAGTCTTCAGGAGAGATAAAGAAGGGAAACCAAGCGCACTGGTACAGAGACGGTTGGGTCTCCAAAAAATATAGAATAGTAGAAAATACCATTATTAGTACAGTGTTAAGCAAATACCACTGTATACACCACATTAGCTGTCAGTCCTTCGGGTTCATGAAAGAACAAAGAATTGGAACCTCTGATTCTTGGGCAAGTAAACTATGGGCAAAGTTTGACCATGTGATAAAAACTTGGTCTTACTCACTTCAATTCCTGTGGTAGATAGAGTTCAATTCCTCTTGGGACTTAGTTACCGTCATTGCGAAACAGACGCTGACAGGATATTCCAATCGTTTGAATGGAAACGGATAGTGTCTCGGAATCAATGGTATGCGTGGTATACACACATACTCCTCAGTACCATACCCAGTCATGATGTCCGCCTCTATGGTGTATCTGTGCAGAGTACAAACTCAGAGTCGTGTCCTGTCCCGTTGCACATTTTTGGGCACTTAAGTTTCGTAACATGAACTTTTTTACTACTAATCACTCTCTTTACTGACTTGTAAGTTCTTTCTTTGGCTTGGTATAGCGTAACAACTTGTTTGTTGATGTTTCCTGCCTGTTCAGTAGTAAGAGTTGAGAATTGCTCATTCACAAAGCTATTTATTCTCAATAGATACCACATCTTGAACTCTGGGAAACACCTTGTCAATGATCTCAAATATGCAATATATTCATATACGCAAATGAAATTAAAATCAACTAACAAATGCTACTTGCTACACCTGTGTATTTTCAAAATAAACATATCTGTGAAGTTAGCAAAATGCAGCTTAAAGCCCCATAACTTTGCTTCTGCACTGAATTGTCAATCTATTTAGACCCTATATTTTAAGCTAGACATACACAAATCTAGTGTCAAAGTTTCAGCTCACTATGTATTATGGTAGCTAAGTTTACTTGTGACAAACGTTTTTGCTTTAAACGTCAATAACTTCACTTCTACGTTGAATTTCCAATAAATTCAGAGACTATATTTTAAGTTAGACCTACACAAAGCTACTGTCAAAGTTTCAGCTTCATAGGTCTTATAGTGGTTGAGTTAACTTGTGACAAAATTTTGCAGACAAATCGACAGAAATTTTTCTAAGGGTGGATTCGGTTTCTCCAATGTATGAAACGTAAAGAAAACTTCAAATGAGTCAGTTCTGAGCAATGTACAGACAAAATCATTATTTTATTAATATAGAAATGTCTCTAGTATAACCTATGATTGAAGGTTATACTTGACTAAGTGTTATGTTTACATCCTTTATTATATCATTACAGTTTTAAATAACTTTGTAATTTTATTTATTATTTTCAGGTTAGTCTTACTTACTTGGTTTATTTATTATTTTATTGTTTATATTACATTATGATGTTTAAATATATTCTTTTCAGAGTAAATATTTCTTGGTGGTTTACAACTTTACATAATTATATCTAAAAGGTACAATACTGGACATTTGAAAGTCACTTTTCGAGCCAATAGAGTTTTTGCAATTCTGATATTACTATAAAACGGACATCTGAATTAACAAAAAAAAAAAAAAATTATTTTTCAATACTTGAAAGTTTAATTTTGTAAAAATTCTGACTTTGGATTGATTCTGGATATAGAAAAAAAAACAATTATTTTTAAGATAAGAAAATTATGAAGATTCAAAGGTTTGACAAAGATATTCTATTGTTGTCTATTATAGAGCCACCTGCGACTGCGGCCAGAAAGTTGTGTGTGGTATATTGAGTTACCCACTTCCATCTTGCTCACATTGATGCCTCAGAGAACATTATGCAGGTCTTGCTCCTCCTGATAACACCCACTTCATACATATCCAATGTAAGCCACCTTCAATATATATTTTTTTTTCATTTTTCATCTTAAGCTATAAGTTTTTCGAAAGGCTCCTATTCTTTCAATAAGCCACGTATTTTTTTGTTTATCTAAAATTTTTTTTTTTAAAAAAATACGATTATATAGATAAAAAAAATATTATATTATGATTTATAAGATGTTTTATTCACTTATATCAGAGGGCTGCTAGCACATTTTCTGCATGGGAGCTACTTATTAAATGAACTAGTCATGGTATAGCGTAACAACTTGTCTGTTGATGTTTCCTGCCTGTTTAGTAGTAAGAGTTGAGAATTGCTCATTCACAAAGATATTCATTCTCAATAGATACCACATCTTGAACTTTGAGAAACACCTTGTCAATGATCTCAAATACGTAATATATTCATATACGCAAATGAAGTTAAAATCAACTAGCAAATACTATTTGCTACACTTGTGTATTTTCAAAATAAACATGTCTGCAAAGTTAGCAAAATACAGCTTAAAGCCTTTAAGTATTTATTTAGAAATATATTCGAGGTTCTTAGAATTTATGTATGATGTATGAGATATTTCATCGTGAAAAAACCTTTTCCTATTGGTAATGAATGTGATAGGTTTTTCTCATCTTACTCAATCTAGTCACCCTACTCATTTTTATACCATTTCTTAATTTTAAAAGAAAAAAATTAAAAGTAAAGAGTAAGAGACAACTTAATGATTGGCTTATTACTTTATTGCAGTTAGAGCAACTTTAGGTTTACTGCCGTATACAGTGACCTAAGTATCAAACAAATAGAATTCATTAGACAGGACATCCTGTATATTAATCAGGGATGGCATAAATCGTAGGATGATTTACTTTTCTAATATTATGTGATCTACCAATAATACCTTGGTGATCGACTGGTAGAACGCGATCGACTTATTGAGCACCCGGATATCTTATACAATTTAGGGACCCCACTTTCTACATGTAAGCTTTGGATCAGACAAAGAATTGATGAACGCATCAAACAAAGGTGGTCTGAGGAGGACACGTGTCTTATTTCAAAGCATTTATGGCCTTCTTGTAATTCTAGAAGAACGAAGGATCTTCTTTCTAAGAATAGAAGAGATGTAGCCAATGTGATCGCTGTTTCCACGGGACACTGGCTCGTAGGTAGACACGCCACCAGATTAGGATTGGAGGCGAGGGATTTTTGCAGGGCATGTCAGAACGAGGAAGAGGAAGAGACAATTTCTCACTTTTTCTGTCAATGCCCTGGTCTGGCTCAAAGAAGGAAAGAAGCACTAGGAGAATATTTCTTTGACAATCTTGAAAACTTAGCATCCACTGGTATCACGGATCTGTCTAGATTTATTGTTCTCTCGAGGTGGTTCGAGTGGACCAGGGACGGGGGAGAATAGCCCCAATTCCTTTTTGTGGTATCGCAAGGGGTCGGCTTACGGCCTATGTGTGTTTCTCTCGGGACGGCCACTGTAACCTAACCTAACCTATTAAGCACCCGGACTTATATCATGTCATGGCACGAGAACGGGGGGCATAATATATGATTTCCAAGTGAGCGCATACCGCATGACATTTCAGTTGCATTTGTATACATATGTCCTATATATATGTATACTAAATAATCACAATAAGCACATAATGGAAATTAATGAAAGTATAAGCCGCAAGGACAAAGTAAAGAACAGAGAAAATATGCCCTAAAGCCTTTCAAATTTATATCATCATAGAATCACTCAATGTTGAGGGAATAACAGCTCTATATTCTCGAGTTGCATTCAATATATTATCTCCAGAAAAGGCTCTATAAAAAATAATAATTTTTTAAGTGTTAATTTTTTTCCATTTATTTTGCATGCACCATATTTAATATTACATGCCATCGAATCATAGTTTTTAATATTAAAATACATTACAGCACGATAACATTAAGCCTTTCACTACATATAATATAGCATTTAGATACACACTATAAAATTTTTAGAAAGTCTATAAGGTTTATGAATTGTTTAAAATTTCGAAATAGATCACTGTTTTGCACTATCATACTCTTTTCTAGAGGCCAATCACATTTAGTTGTTTTAACTGTTAATTATTATATAAACAATTAATAATCACTTTTAATAATCCAAAATAAAGGTTTAAGAAAGCTAAATAAAAGTATGAAAAGAAAACAGAGTAGAATAACTTGCTATACAGCAAGGATTTAAAAATCAGGCTTGCCACACTAACTCTTCCACATCTCATTACACTTCATATATAAAAATCAACAAAATAATTAGGTTGGACAACCTGGATTATATCCATGAGTTTTCATTGTTGCCCCACCTTTTTTCATTATTGATCTGTTTTTCACTATTGATCTGTACGGGTATAACATACATACATACGTACATACATACATACATTTACATACGGGCATCTGTAAATGTCTTACAGTATGACCTAAAAACTAGACTTCAAAACTTACTTTCCGTCCCTTCTGAATATAAAAATATTACTCACCCGATAAAACTATTGGATTTTTTTGCTTTTAATACTATTTTTCGTACATAATCATTATTTCATATATTATTAAATATGGTTTAATACTATTTTACACTATTTTTCTTTTCATCGAGGTTAGGTTAGGTTGCAGTGGCAGTCCCACTAGGGAACACACTTAGGCCGAGCATTGGCCTTTTGTGATACCACACAATCAAGATTGATTCTACAGTGAGGGTCCTAAATTTTGCCTAACTCAAGTGTATTTAGAGTAGGAGGGATCTTTAACGAGTACCTGACATCGTACAGGTTAGGGACCGACGGTTAACGTCCTTCTCCGAGGGACGACGTGCTCAGATTTATTCACCTCCCGCATGAATAAATCGAGTTATCCAGGTTAAGTCTAGCTTTAATAATACAACACCTTTTAGCCGACGTTTTATCTATATTTGTAGACAACTTCTGGGCTACATAAATGCAGATTTTAATTACAATAACATGAAAAATAATTATATTACATTATTTAGTTAATATACATAATTACTTTGGTATTTTTCTATTGTGAGGAAGCAACTACATAACGGTTTCTGTTCAAATCAGCTACTGTGCTGCCTAGTGTCTGTCTCGTTATTAGTGAATAGTATAGATTTGTATATTAGTGACTCAAATCTGACTAGTGACGAAACGTTGGCTTAAAGGTGTTTTATTATTAAAGCTAGATAAAAAAAGAAAAGTAGTGTTAAATATATGTGGTCGAAATAAGGAAAACATTCGATACTATTTTACATTATTTCAAAGGATTCTGATAAATGATATGTTGATTCTATTAACTAAATTTATTTCTGTAAATTATATAGCAAATAATAGGTTTGAGGTAAGAATATGCAATTCCTAGGAACGAATAAATGTTGAATAAAAGTGACTGGAAATAGGACTGAAGGCATTGGTTGATATTTTATTTCGAACTCTCGAAAAACGAATTTCGCTACCTAGGTAGATATTCATTCAATAAAAGTCACAGTGTATGAAAAAAGAATACTACATCTACGTGACCCAGAAAACCTAATAATACATTATAGAATATATGGACTTTGATAAAATATATTCAAATGTATGAAAAAGAAAAACTGGAGTGGTCTATACTCAATTTTATTTAAACTTAATGTTATATATATATGAAAGTCATTTATAATCAATTTAATTACAAAGTTTATTTGAGTGCGACTAATTAATGGTGTATTGTATGGCTAGAGTAGTAGGTTGTATTAATAGGGTTAACGCCAGTTTAGCATTTATAACTAAAACGTATTCATTTTTTATAGTATAATTTGAGAAGTCACAACAAGTTGAATTAAAGTAAGATTGTTTTTATTTCAATATTTAATCTTGCACTATTCTAATATCATGAACCTTCTATCATTTGCTGTTACTATAAAACATAAAACCTTAGCAGGAAAGTAGACAAACCAGAGTCGACAACGGTTGGAGACCGTCTCTGGACCAGTCCTCAAGACGGTTCAAACCAAAAATTAGAGACTGTAGGAGCGTCTTTTTAATTTCTCTATATTTCTTTATGTACATTGAACTATATATATATATATATATTCGTAAATTTTGGTAGCAGTCCTTCCTTGACACCCACATTATTGAAAATGACACCAAATTTAGCTGATACCTGTTTCTTAACAGTTTCTAGAAACTTGTTAAGAAACAGGTATCAGCTAAATTTGGTGTCATTTTCAATAATATATATATATGTTTTATTAAAAATTATGCCAATTCTAACTTTTGTTCTTTTCCGGGTTAATTTTTCAAGTTTTCTGACTATGGATTTCCACCTTTCTGGTAAAATATAAAGTAATTCACCAAAAGATTTATTCTTGACATCCATTTTTTTTACTAAACAAGTTTTAACCATAACAAACAAATTAACAACACATAAAAATTATATACAACGTTTCGGACAGCTCTGACCATCTTCAGGGACTAATAACTAAATCATCACAGAACTCAAATACAAAAAAAAGAACTATCTAAATTATTAACACAATTATTAACATCCTAACAGAATAATAAATATTTACATGAATTGTGTGGGAGGTTATACAGGTTATAACAGGTCCTCAGGGTTGTTATTACAC